>JAOBBB020095491.1:0-22510 GCA_025331005.2 Zoanthus gigantus
TGCAAAAGGTAGAATTTTTAAATTTATAATGTTCATTTTTGTCCTGCCTTAAATTATAATTACAAGAGTTCTCTATCAGTTTGGGCAATAGATGGTTAAGTGGGTGGCCTTTTTATCGCATTTTATTCATATATTTGATGCATAAATCATGTCTTCTTTGGGCCAGTGATGTAATTCCGGCAAGCTGTAATGCTTCTGAGTAGGTTTCTACTCTTGTGAAAATAATTCTTAGTGCCCTCTTTTGGACTGATTCCAGTAGGTCTGACGAAAAGGCTGGTATGGCTTGCCATACAGGTACCGCATATTCCATCACCGATCTTACTGTGGTTAAATATACTTTTAAAATCTTAGCTGGCTCAACTCCCGCTCGATGTAATACCCTTAAAGAATATAGTTTCTTTGACGTAAGGATTCTTTAGCATTGAGAGATATTTTCAACTTTCTTATGTATATATAATTCCATAATAAATATCAGCTTGATTGATACAGACAATAAATAGGTCATTGGATTCTATGAAAGAGTTAACCAGTTCTTCCTTGCGATATTGACAAACTGTCAGCTTACAATTAAGCTAGCAATTTTATAATTATTGTTCCATATATTGTCATGTCTTCATGGATTTTGTTTTCCACAACACCGAATTGTTACGTTCAGTCAAACAACTTAGAATAATCAGAATTCTGACATCAATGTGGCAGATTAATATATCATTCCACATTAGAATGTTTGTATAAAATAAATATAGGACTACATTGTTGCGTGGGAATCACAATACTTGGCGGAGGTCTGAGCTCTCGGAGTGCTTTTCTAGTTGTCTTTTTAATTTTTGGTTTTTATCTAAAATTTGAAAGAAAGAGATTATATTATACTTAGTCTAGAATATAAGGAATAGCTACCTTGCATATATATTTATTAGATATACCCACAGATGTAAACAAAATGTTGTTGTTATTGTTACTTTTACTGTTACTGGCTGCATGTTGTTGTTGTTTCTGATATCGTTGTTGTTATACGTTTACTTATTGTTTTTGTTATTATTATGATGATGATTATTATTTATTGTTTTTAATATTGTTATTGTTTTATAATTTTTGTCAGTATTATTATTGTTATTTTTATTATTATTATTGTTGTTGTAATTATTAATATTGTTCTTATTGTTGTTGTTAGTATTATTGTTGTTATTGCTATTGTTGTTATTGTTGTCATTGTTATTGTTATTATTGTTGTTGTTGTTATTGTTATTGTTATTATTATTATTACTATTATTATTTGTTATCGTTATCATTTATTTTTTTTAGACAAACCCTACCCATATGGCTAGCAGGAAATTAAGGAATGCACATTTATATTTAATTTAATTTAGCAATTACAGTTTATACGATAGTCGCAAAGTAGCTACTTTTCAAACAATAACCAAGGAAAACTAACTTTTCTTAGCTGTTAGTGGGAGTTACTGAAGTTAGCATGGTTGTCTCAGTTTTGCTTATATTATATGTATATATATATATATATATATATATATCGATGTTATTTGCTATTGTTCAGTATTGTTCACATAGAGCAAGGGCATTATATGTCTAAAAATCCTTAGTTTGTACATGTATTATTAATATCAAATATATTGTATTTATAATCTTGGTACTCTGCCATGGAATATTATTCTTTCAGCTTTTTTAATCAAAATATAACTAATTAGGAGCTTTTTATAGAAAGTGCAGCTGTGTACTGTGACTTTGTTTGGTATAAATAGTTGAATAGGTTTAATGTTCTTTTATAAGTGTCCTGTAAAGCGTTGGCCTAATTAAAACAAACCGACTGGAACAGTAAGTGATCAGTTTTATGGTTGGAAAATAGATACTATAGCTAGTTATATATCATTTTACCTAATATTGTTAGAGCCTATTTAAAAAAAAACAGAAAAAAACACAAAATTAATATACATCTATAAGTCTACACAAAACTGATAAAATTGATCTACTTATATTTATGATAAAACTTTGGTTACAATTTTAAATACGAGTAAATGCCTAATTCATAGATAAACACATAAAAATATTCTTGAACAATTTAACACGTTCCCATTGTTGACTATACAAGAGTGTTTTTAATATTTGTGTCTTGTGGTAAGCTCTAATATTCACAACTTGACCTTGCCATGCAAAAATATGTAGCACACCTTGTTTCTCTGGAATACTACAGCCTACAGGGGCGGATACAGCATAGCATATTTACGTCTCTTTAAAAGCCTGACAGAGCTCTTAGGGTTCAAGACCCCATTTTGTAATAGTAGCTACATGAGCACAAGTTTTTCAAAGTACGAAGCTGAGTTGAACGTGGCGATATAAACATGCAGTGGCTGTTTAAAAACGATTAACTACTCTTGAGGTTTGTAACTGTAAGATTCTTGTGAAAAATCTAACAATGTCAGAGTTCTTTATGTTTCATGCATAAACGAAACAAATCGGTATACAGTGACATAGCGCAATTGTGTAGCAGTCGTTTCCTCACAGAAAATGAATCAAAAGGAGTTGAAAAACTTTTAAGTTGGCCAGCCAGTGAGCAAAGTTAAATACGTGTTCGTCTTAAAGGGCTTTGCTACAAAGACTAACGAGAAACAAGTCGGATTCTTGAACAACTCTTTAGAAAAGAAAGGTTCTCGGTTATTGAATTTTATTATTTTTGAAAGCTTCTCAAGGATTTATAGTTTCAGTGAACAATAATAACATGATAATTTAGGAAGTAACAAACTTGAGATATAGGAGAGCATATCTTTGTTATTTTCGAGGTATCAAGATTCAAGAGGTTATTATGTAAAAACTCCTTAGGAGAACTTTCGGCTTGCATGCATTTTTCTCTATAATTTTTGTATACGCAAAGCTAATCATTTTATTTCAAAAATGATTAAAAACATTTTGACGCGTTTGGACTTAACTCAACTATTTACTACCACTGCGATTCAAACGCACTTTACTCTATAAATGTTTTGTCCATACTTGACTCATTTCTTGAGTAGTGATTATCTGTAGAGATCAGGATCAGCTAATTTCTTTGTGTTTTTAAAACACTTCTTAAAATCATTTCGCGTGCCAACTTTGTCCGCCGTCGTTTTAATCTACCTGATTGCTGGTACTTTATTTCAACATGTCCGTTTCGCGATCGGCTTCTGAAATTGCGTGATAGTTTAAAATAAATGGTTTTACATTGCCCATAAATGTTTTGAATTTTACATCTTGAAACATTCCCTTTGCAGCGCAGGCCACATACTTATACAAGTTATAGAAAAAAATTGCTACAGTTTCAAATTGCGCCTTTTAAGACATGTTTACGAAGCATTTCTATCAATTATTTCACAAGTTAAAGCATTAGTTTACACTTGAGGTTCATTTATTTTCTTTCTTTTCAATCGACTGTACACGTACAATACGTACTTTGTATATGAGCGAAGTTACTGTTTTCAATTCTTAGTTGTTTTTTGAGACAAACACAACACTTTCTAAGAAATTCAGAGAATGGCTTAAAATCTTTTTATTTTCTTCATCAATCAATAATGGAGCTAGACATTAACAACTCAGTACAAGTACACAGGAATAAAGATATTTAATTTCCTCTGCGGACTGCTTAAAATATACAAAACCTGACATATTAACATAATTATTATCATGACCCAGAATTCGATGTGTTGATCTTTTAATAGCTATAAAAATTCTACATTTCATCACGCGCCAAACAAATTTCGCATCAACTTAGTGGCTTGTGAACAGGCTATCTTTACAGTGAAACATGAAATTTGATGGAGCCGAAACCAATTGTAGAATTGCACACAATTTAGGCATCCTGCTGATGAAAAGTAACTATTTTGCTATTTTTTTCAGCGGCATTATAGCTATGTCTGTTCAGATATCTATGAGTAAAATAAAATGAATGGCTGGAAAACTACGTTGCGTTGAAATTAATTTGTCAGTGAACCAATGTGAGCAAGAGCTTGGCTTAAGTCAGCAACTTCAACTGTAGACAGCTGTTTCGTCCTTTTTGGGACTCGTCAGTACGCCGTGTAGGGGGCAATAATAAAAAGCCATCCAAAGGCTAGTTGTTTATTATGCTCAAAGTTGTAACCCAATACGGTATTCATCATTTGCAGTCTCTTTACAGTGTATTACGTCAGTCTACATAGATTGCTAAGTGTGTTTCTTTTCCTCAAAATCACTTGCAAAATGAGAATCCGAGCGGCGGTCGGCCTTTTCTTCGCAATTGCCTAAATTGCGTACATAACCGAGACAATCATTGATAACGTCATTGTTTACTCCGCAGTACAAACTCAGTATCAATAATCAAAACCTCGATGATTGTTTATATCCTGTCATTGTTTACACAGCGGTACATCAATGATCGTAACCTCGATGATCATTTATATACTGTCTTTGTTTACACCGCGGTATATTAATGATCGTAACAGCGACAATCATTTATATATTGGAAATCATAGTGGGCAGGTTGGAATGTACGGCCCGCTTTCCAAAACCCATACGCTACTTATAACTAAAATCTGCAATTTTCCCAACCCTATATATGACCTGACCCTTAAAACAATATCCTGTTTCAGACCCGTCATACAACTATTTCCCTTGTTCAGACCAATGTTAAAGGCAATTCAAATAAGTCGGTTTAAAACCGGTGCAGAACCCCGTACGATCAAAAACCTTGCCAACAATGGATGGAAAAAATAAAGATCGTGATCATTCGAAAATATAGCAGAACTGACTAAAATATTTTTGCCAAAATGACATACATCGATTGACCTTACAACGTGAACAATGAATTTCGGGCCGTTTGTACAATGTTTTGACTGGCCATTACCAGTCTTCATCAGATTTAATAGGACATTTTTAGTTACAGTTTTTTAGATGTTTAAAAAAATAATGGACAGAAATTACAAACATTTGAATATAGTATTACGAAAGACAAATAAAACTTAGATAGAAAAAAATACAAAAATAGCAGCTATAAAAAGTAATTAGATTACTGATTATTACGTTTGTTCATACCAAAAGGTGCAAAGCTTTTAGCTTTTTGAATAACGTGTGTTTCACGAGTTTTAGTTCCTTTCCTGTTTTGTTTTGGCTCTAAAAAACGAATTCAAAAGACTTTAAGTGCAAAAATAGATACCCTATAACCCTACTTATGACTAGGAGGATTAAAATCAATACCCTATTTATGACCAAAACCCCAGAAAAACCATACCCTTTGGGGCCGCATATTCTTTTATAGCTGATATAAGGAGTTCACTCGCCTCCCCACAATACTTTTCCATATATTCTTTCCTGATTAGTCAAAAAAACTCCAGCACGACGGGCCAATGCATTGTTTCACATTGCAAATTACAAAGCAATAAGCTTGCATAAGCGCACACTGTAATTTTTTATCAGTTCATGAAAACTAAAAAGTGACAGAGCTTGTTTGATGCAAAAGTCTAAGCATCATATTTTTAACCTTTTAGTGTTTCTACTGGTGAAATAGTGTTTACATTTGTAACGTTACTCAGCTATTCAGCTCGATTAGTTATCTATTCTGAGTAGCTATTACCAAAATTTGTGTTAATTCTTGTTAAACTATTAATTGTATATTATGGTAATAACCGTTCCATTGATATACATGTTTTATTTTAGTTAAATCATGTTGTTATACCTCCCAACTCAAACATGTTTTCTGATTGGAGGAAAACGTGTCACCTGTCATGGGTCAGAACGCACAAACTCCCTAGACCGAACCAAACGCACTAACTTCCTAGGGAAACAACGAATTAAGTTTTCGACTTCCACATGATCAACTCTTGCACCTCAGAAACAGCGGCAAATTTGTATGCTAGACGCGTCAAGAAAGTGATTTTTACGCAGTCATGGCAGCTAAACGGCTCTCCGCGACAAAACTCGAAATATACTTACAAAGTTTTCAAAAAAGTTTTATCAACATTTGTGATTTGAATTAACATTTGTGATTTGAATTAACATTTATGATTTGTGACTTATTTTATACGCAAATTACTGGGATTTGTAACATTTTGCAAGTCGTAAGCTGACATCCGTTTATTGTTCTATTTTGAGTTGGGAGGTATAACGAAACACTTAATGACTGGTCCCACGAGAAACAGTGAGTTTTGTTTTCCCTCGACCCACAATGTTACCCTCGGCTTCACTTCGGTGAGCATTGCGGGTCCTGGGGAAACAAAGAGCTAGTGCGTTTTCAACTCGAGGGCGCGCTCTCATTGGGCTAACTAGAGGTCACGTGGATGAGTTCAAATCAAATGTAACCCGGCTGGTCAACATCTCGAAAATTGTTGACCAGCCGGTGAACCTTGCTGTCGCGCTGTCACGTTTGAGAGCGGGAAAATTCGGCGGGAAAATTGGTGGCCGCGCGTAAGAAAAGTTTGTTTTTGCAAAATAAAAATGAAGCCCACAAAAAAACATTTTGCTCATCTTACAGATCGAAGATGAAATGGAAGAACTCCTTGAAAAGAAAAAGTTTCCAAAAACACTCAATAATACGCCACAAGGACTCCTGTATGTTTGTATATCCACTGCCAGACTCCACTCTCATTCATGTAATAAATTTGTTTTCTTTTAATAATTGTGGTTTATTTGCTTATGCTTTCTCTGAAAACATCAAGATTCTCGGGAAACAAAACAGATGTTTCCCGAGGGAGCAGTCATTAAGCTTATACTGTTTCCCTTGGGGCCAGTCATTAAGTGCTTATTGTTTTCATACGTGTCATTATGTTCTTAGTAGTTCATTTCAATCTTTACAGATACATTTTCACTCGTTTGGAAAATGCGATCCCTTCTAGATTTTCAACATCAATTCTTGGGCCCAGTTCTTCAGCTGGGTGCTCGGAATTTTTAAATGAAGATAGGGGAATAAGTGCATGTGATTTTGCTCTATACATCTCTATGGCAACTTCCTCAATTTTTCAATCGTCCAGCCCGTATTTCCTAACCGTTGGTTACTCCTAGTACTACTTCGTATAATACATCACAATATTCGTTTTGTTAAAAATACAAAAAAGTTCATTTAGAAGAAAGAAACTCTGCGAAATGAAAATCTTCTACTTTCTACGATATCAAAACAATGATAAATTAATCTCTGCTTTAACCAGTCGTAAAACTCAAAATGTTTTGCAAATCTTGGAAAAATGATAAAATGGATGTGTCTTCTTTGCCGCAAAATGCATGTACTTTCAATTATTATTAAGTATTCAACTGAGTTAAACTTGACAGCCATTCTGCGCCATGCCGGGTTTTTAAAACCGGAATTTCCAATTATTAATATTTTACCATTAACATCTCAAAAGCCATTGATTATAGTTTTCTCAAAGAACACAAAACACAAAACAGCAGCTGGTTTTTGAAGAAGGCACAACTGGAAATTTGGAATTATATTTTCAATATAGGCAAAAAAAACAAAGAAAGTTTTCCTTCGCAGTATACGTCATATTTTTCATTTTCAATTTTTACCAGCATAAAAACAGAACGTTTTGTGTTTTTCATGCGTGTTAGTTATTCGGACATCCGATGAAAATTTCAATTCTATCTTTTGTCAGCATTCATATCAACTGCTGCCAATGGTGGTTGATAAAGCGCAATTAAGCCTTTTCAGAAATTATGTATTGTTTGCATTAGGCTTCTTATTCTATAATTATGGGTTTTGAGGTTTGATTCGCCTTTTTTTTTATTTTGTTGCTATGGTTAAAAATGTTTCACTCATATAATTTTAATCAAGTTAAAATTTTCTCAATAGTAAACTTTGTTTAGCGGACACGAATTTTGATTTCATTATTCTGGAGGCGTTTACCAAAAAAATATGTCAAAATGACTATAATCACATTTTTACAAAGGTTTTTCTTTCGCGAACTGCAAGGTTCTGCTGTTCCCAGCCATTTTAACATGAAAATTCAGTTTATAAGCTTATGCAAATTTATTCGATCAAATGAGTTTGCAGATAAAAAGTTCAAGTTCATTCGCATCATTACGTTTTCAGACATAAAGGTCTCAACTTTATCGAATGTCACAGAAATGCTTGATGGTGGTACGGTCGCCCGGTTTCTCCCTGTTGGAGTTTTATTGCTGTTGCTAAACTTGCCAGAAGTGTAAGCGTATTCTGATGTTTTTTAGATTTTTGTACATTGGTATATAGCTTTGTAAATATTTATCCTATTTAGAATCACCGGTAATTTTCTTAGATTTTTTTACCTTTTGTCGAAAAATCTGCCACGCAAAAACTCGAAACAACTTTAAAAAATCACTTGAAGTATCCAATTTAATGTTTTGATGTATATATACAAACAAATTTCAGTTTCATTGAATAATATTCTGTCTGTATAGTCATTGATTTGAGTATCAGTTCACCGAGTGAATGTTAAAATACTTTTCTTGCAATTACTCCTCTCGGAATTAAGGAACATTTATTCCAGAGAGCAAGAAAACCTTAAAACATCAAATGACGTAAAACTGCGTTCAAAGACAAAGACTATAATCTGTGCAAGCGGACCCGGCAGTACCAGATTCTTCACAAGCTAAATAAAAGCATATAACTAGACCGACTGCATCACCAAATCTGACCTTCCGAAATTCCCTTAATTTAGAATTGTTCACTTGCTTTGACTTGTGCCAGTTTTGCTTGATCATATTTATTTTTATACTTAAAAGTTGTTTTACATTTTTTAAATGGTTATGGTATAAACGTTATCTATTCTTGGCTTATAGCTGCGGGCTAATTTCTTCGATTTTTATACAGCAAATCAATACAATTCAATCAGTTAGTTCATTTTTGCTATATCTAATTCAGTATAAGTTTTTCATATTTTAGCTTTTAGGTTTGTAAGTTTGTAATAGCAATTTATTCGAAATATTTTAATTTATTTAATCTTACCATTATTACTGCTTTAACAGCTATCAGAACCACTAAAATTACATTTAATTAAGACTGAGCTTGTAATGTCCCTTACACTTTTGAGGCTCAAAATGTCCATATTTTGTTCTTGACTGTCATATATTAGTAAATTCTGTAATTTTAAAATAAGAATGACAACTTTTAACGTTGACGGTTTATTTTCAAACATATTTCGGCGTTACCTAGGCCATCATCAGCGTAAATGTACAATGATTGTAAGTTGGTTTAAATAGTTTATATGAGCACCTGCAAATGTATATTGCAAGGAAAAATAAAAACTATAAAGACAAAGAAAGATTGACTAAATTCTGAAAATTCTAAAAGATTACTAACTATAACGCCTCAGGTGCTCTTATAGTTATATATGCTTTTTTTTTCTTGTGATTGGAGGCAGGCATTATCTTCAGTATTTCAGTTGGTTATTTAAGTTTTTATTTTCTTAACATTTGCATTTCCCCAGGTTCAGGTTGTTCTTAATTATTTTGTTTTTATTTTTCAAACGATTTGAGCCTCCCTGTTTTTATTAAGTTTGTTCTTAATAAAAAAAAGTGTATATTAACAACACTGAATCTCTCTAAAAAGACTTATATGCTAGCTATTAGTGCAATGCTGATGAGGCTTAAAAAGGCCGAAACAGCTGTCCATGGCTGCTAGCAATCAGGCTCACTATTTTTTTTATGGTAGTTTAAAGGGATAAAACCTGCTACCAACGTGGCCATAGTGCCCAATATAATGGCTTCAAGTTAGCTACTAGCACGTTTGTGCTATCTAGTATACTTGTGTTTTCGCCAAAAAGAGTTGAAAACAACAAGTCCATTATTAAGTGATTTTAAAAGCTTAAGAATCAAAGGTTTTGTATATTTAATAAATCTCCTCTTGTTTGTATTTCTATCATCACTTTTATCCTTAAAAGGTTGAAACACAAAGTCTTCGTCACACTTAATTTAATTTTCTTGAGAAAAAACAAGTTAGCGTAAACCTAACTTGAGATTTGTTGGTGTAATTGCAACATAATTATGGAACTTACCAGATGAAGATCTGAAAAACGAAACTATAAAAGCCAATTTTAAGCGTAATTTATTTTCTAACTTTACATCAAATCATTATCAGGTGATTTTAAAAGCTTAAAGGTCAAAGATTCTGTACATTTTCAAATCTCCCTTTGTGTATATGTTGATCACCACATGCAACTCCATCACACTTTATTCACTTCCTTGAGAAAAAACAAGTTATGGTAATTCTCACTTAAGATTTGTTGGTGCAACATTATTGAATTCTAGAGATAAAGATTTGAATTTAATTTATAATTTAATTATAATTTAATTATTATTTTTATTATTATTTAATTTAATTTAACTATATTATCAACTTTATTAACTAATAATAGCTATCGCTAAATGCTAACGAGCAAGACAAAAGCACAAGGATGACAGCACTGAGCTGTGCACGTTCTTAGAACTCAGGCGCTCACATTTTACTATTTGAAAAAAAAACTAAAATATCACACCCTGCACTTTACTTGTGAAAACCATTCGAACATAAAGAATTTTTTTGTAACGTTTTGTTTTGCGTATTAAAATGTTTTTCTTTTACGGCAATCTTTATTAGTTCTGACACTTGTCAGATAAAATGTCTGATAAAATGAATAAGCTGCTGTTTGTTCATTGAAAATGTTTCGTGCTTTGATTGGCTCACACAAAACCTATTGTTACATTACCTTATATCCAGGTCCCTGATTTTTGCACGTTCATTTGCTCTATGATGATGTCACCTTGCCAGGCTCGCGTCTTCGCTCTCCTGGCTTGTTGGCAATTAAGTAACCCGTAGCTAGTTTGCTGAATCGCCAGTAACTTGGCTTTATGCTAGTTGTTGCCTATTCTCTTTTTCGTTGTCCCTTTTTTCTTATTATCTATTTATTTAGATTCTTTTTTGACCCATTACATTCAACAAAGCTGACTAAACTAAATCCCCGCTAGCCAAATGGGCCATGGAGCCGTCGCCCCGGTTTCTATAGAGTTAAAGCGGATGAAAGACTTTGACTTCCCCTGGACGGGAAATTGTATCGCTAATCTATTTTAACTCGCAGTAGAGGCCGGTACTCAATTTATATTTACCGATATCGGAAGAATGAAAAGTTGAGTAAGCTTTGGCGGAAAAGAAAGGTTTAAATCTCCTCAGGCTCAGAGCCGGGGTTCGAACCCTGGTCCTTATGGTCGGAAGGCAGAGGGCATAATTAGTCAAGGACACTTGAGTATATACGTCAGTCTGTTTCAGTCAAATATAGAAATGTTTTTAGTTTATAAAATTGAGTGTAGCTAACAGTATTGATAAAATATTTTTTCTCACGCTGTTCTAAGATTTCTTCTTTATTTCATTTTGCACCTAAAGGTGTTTCTGTCAATAATTAATTTACAGTTTGCCAAAGTTTAGTAGAATTGAAGTAAACAAAATTTCATATTTCAATCTCTGTTATTTTTCACCAGAATAAAAATTCAAGGCCTGTTGAAAAAATTACAGAACTCATTGTTCAATTCTTTATGCTTCAAAAGACAGCTGTGTGTGTGGTGAGCCTGAAACGGCAGGTGAGTTCAGTCTATTCAACCCTATTCTCTCTGAAAGGAGGGGGAGGAGAGGGGAAGGGCTCAATTTCGTCCACTAGCTGCTTTTGATTTTATTAAAAAAAACCGTGGACGTTATTGAACTTCTCATTCCTCCCTCTCCTTTTAAAATCCCTTAGCACATTAGTGCTATAACTTTTAAAGTACTGTCTCTGTAGATATAAAATTCTGTAGCTTTTCGATTCCTAACTTTTATATGGATCTCTGATTTAATGGGAATTAAAAAAGAGTGCTAATGCTGAATATGTACATAAAACATTTTTTAGGGAAATAGAAGTAGTCAAAAGTATTATTATATAAGCATTTGTAATCGAAAAACCGATTGCTAGATTGTGATATTTTACACACGTCAGACACCAGAATCAGTTTGTGATCGTTTTTGTATATATATTTTTTAGGAAGCATGGTTGGCACAATCATTAACCCTTTCAGTCCCAGTTGTATTGTTAAATTCTCCCAACTTGAGCTCATACTTTTTATTGAACAAGTTTGAGAGAATATTACTTTTAATCTTCAGTGGTTTGCTTTGGTTGATCAAAATGCGTTTTCTCATTACCAAATGTCTTATTTTGTATGTGTTTTGTAAGGAGAAGTTGTTTGTTGATAACTGACTGGGACTGAAAGGATTAAGTTATCTGCCTTTCAACCACAATTAGATCATCGCCTCTTCGAAATTTGAACCCTTGAGTTTGGGCTGGGTTATGCCATCAGAGAATATAGTTGATCAACATGAGAGAACCAGACACTAAATTATCTTGGGTGTGATATGGTTGGTAAGGAATTTAAAATAGTGCACTTCCAAACCATTTCATTCAGATATTCATTGTGCATGACAGCATTTCCTGAAAGGCTACACTGGCTTCCTCCCAGACAAATTTGTAACTCTACCCTTAGCCCTGATTATAGTCCCTTATTACACAAAGGGTTATGCGAAAAGTTTTTTCAGCCCGTGACAGGAATATACCTAAAAACTTTGCTCAGCTGTCCGAGACAGGATTAAGCCTAAGAACTTTGCTCTGCCCGTGACAGGGATAAACCTAGCTAAGAACTTGGCTTAGTTCGAGACAGGAATAAACCTAAGAATTTTGCTGAGCCCGTGACAGGTACAACCCTGCGAACAGAATGAGAAAGTAAATCAACAAGCACTTCATTTTATTATCCTTCCTTGCAACAGAGTTCCTCCGCCTGGTTTGGATGGTAAGGTGTTAGCAAGTCTTGTGAGCTAGAGGGCTGGGTTCGTATCCCGTTTCAGCGGAAACTCACTTATCTATAAATAGGGTCCGCGGTTTAAAATAACTGAGCAAAAAGTACTATCCAGTCTTCTCGGATACTAGAGACGCTTAACCTCGCTCAGGCCCAGTCTTTGACCTTCTATCGAGGGAGTCCACGCACAGTTATCAAAAAGATAAGGGTAGTGATACCGATTTTATAATCGTATGGCCTGTCTGTTCTATTGAGGGTTTTATTAATATTATTAATGAATATGTAGCGTATAGACTCTTCAATACTTGCAACATTTTATTGAGCTCTTCGTCCTCGTACTCAGTCTTCAATTTTCTGATCGAATTTCTGTTCTGTCGCCCAAGTCTGCCAAACTTTCAACCAGGTCTGTGTTTGGTTTTTTGAAATTTTTTTTTAGTTGCTCAACATTGCTTTGGTTTGAAATAGCAAAACGACTGTCAGCAATTTTGCCTGTTTTTGTTTTGAAATTTGGCGCTTGCGGATGTTTCCATAGCAACTTCCGTATTGCACTCAATATCCTAAAATGTACTCTATAACCTGTTTTTGCATTCGCAATTATTCAATTAGAATCGAAATATTTTACTGAGAATATATTAAGGACTGTTATCGAGGACAATTTAAGACACTCAATCTCCGAGCTTGTACATGCTTGTAAAGTGCATTTGAGCATATTGGTATAGAAAATGTGTTTTAACTTATATATTTTTGTTTGGATTTGTTTATTAACAAAATCCGTCATAGGGCTCCGTGATTATGCACCAAAGCAACAGGTTGCTGTGATTCATTTTTAAAAACCATTCTGTTGAAATATAATATCAATAGCTTTGTAAATCTTCAACTAAAATCAGTATATATTAAAATTATGATTTACCGTAGTCAAGAGGATTTTTATAGTGAAGCCAGTAATGAAAACCTACACATGATTTTAAAATCTAAAATATGCTTTAAAAAAAAAATCTTTGTCAGACTGTATTTCTAAGGAGACTACTTAACAGGAAAGCAATTTTGCATTTTGCAGAACTGTACGTGTAATATAGACAAAAATATCCAAAATAAACTAAACAGTCATTAACGGTCAAGAATATTTTCTTTTCGCTTACTTGAGACTAATGGCCACACAAAATCAATTTTCTTAGCAGTGCTTGAAAGTTTGACGTTAAAAGTCTTGATAGCATGAGAAAAGTCTTGTTTTTACAGACGTTACCACAGTTCATGTGTAAATATTTACTTTTTGCGAGTCAAAATTAGTTTGTGTATAAAGATACTTTTT
Source organism: Zoanthus gigantus (assembly GCA_025331005.2). Classification (NCBI taxonomy): domain Eukaryota; kingdom Metazoa; phylum Cnidaria; class Anthozoa; order Zoantharia; family Zoanthidae; genus Zoanthus; species Zoanthus gigantus. Next base: position 14,075 of record JAOBBB020095491.1, read on the forward strand.
TCCTTTTGCCTTAGGCTAGCTCCTTGCTGCACCAAAACCATTTAGTATTCTCGACTATCTACGTAAACAAATTTCAATGTTTGAGGGAATACAATATCTTGTTTTTCAATATATATGCAAGCAGATCTCTTTTTATCCACAATCGGCTGAAAATTATAAGAGCAACCAATATCTTACTCTTGAAATGCAGGTATAACGTCGTGATGTGCCGAATTCTGTGGCAACATGCTGTTATTTTGTCACAATTTTTGAAGGTAATCTAGCGAAGGTTTCCTTATACAGTATTTGTTCTCTTTTTACCACAACAGGAATAATGACAATATGTATTAACTACCGATCAGGGTGAAACTTTAGCGTTGTATAGTGTAAAACTATGAAATCGTAATTGAAGCTAACTGAGACGGCTAAACACCTGGCTAAGACGGTTATTTGGTGAAGTCGAAGAACAAATTAAACTCCTGTTAGCCAAACTCGTCGGACTATCTTGCAACCATTGTGACAACATGGATAAAATTCATTCAGACTTGTTTCAAATTGAATTAAGGTAAAAAAAATGGTAACCGACCCGGCTGAAAATGTAACTTTGCTATAATGATTGAATCTTAACTCTTGTAGGCTGTCTGTTACATGTGGAAATATAAGATCCGTATTAACGGATTTTGAAAAAAATTATGATTATATTGCTCTGAAGGGGGACTAGCGCTCGAAACTTTCTACTCCAGTACGGTAAAGATTTTAAAAACATTTTACTTAATACTTATTAATCCGTGCGGAGACGAAGACCTCACAAAAACTCTGAGCTCCAGTTGATGGGAATCGAACCTGAATGGCCTTTCGTACACTAGTCGTACGCTCTACCGCTAAGCCACGGGAAACTCGCAAGGCCCGCAAGGTTACTTACTATATTTACTATATTGACTATATTGGGGTATGATATAGGGACTGTATCACCCAGTCATTGCTTCCATAACACACTAATGGTATTCAAGGTACTGTGTGATACGATACATCCCGTGTGTCATAACCCAATAGAGTGACCTAGCTCCCCATAAGAGTTCCCAAGGCTAAGTGGAAGTGCATGTTGACACTTCCTATCTGGAGCTCAGATTTGTTCTGAGTTCCTTGTCTTCCAAAAGTCCAATGTCAAAGCATTGATTCATCAAAAAGTTCTAAATATATTGCTTACAAGATATTTGGTGTTTACATATCAGTGCTTTTCAAAATCGGGCTTTGATTCAGGGAAGTTAAAATTTACCGGATACGGTCTGGTTAGGTTTGAAAGAAAGTCCGGATTGTAGTTCTGAATGACATAATGAAAATGACTTTGCGGTAATCTCTTCAATTACAGATACGAAGTATTTAAATTCACGAGGCTTGATGCTTGCAAAAGATTTTGGCATGTAAATTAAGTGCGCCATACCCATGAACACGTGACATATGAAACTACGACAGTTATGACCGATCTTAGTGTACTCATTGTAAGTGATTGTGTAAGAGAAACAGACTGAAAAACCTCTCAGGCTTTAACGGAAGCATTTGTTTTGTTTTTCTTTCATGCCTCTCCTTATACCACATATATTCATTTTTTTTCTTTTCTTTTTTAATTTTGTCGCTTAATGTACTTTTGCTACTGAAAACTCTGGAAATGATCATTCCAAAGCTTAATTGGTTTTTGTCGCTATGATTTTCTAAAATAATTGCTGTATCACGAAGTCGTTTTACAAACGTATTGGAAAAGCTAGGATTTGGACATTTGAAATTATCTATATATTATATAACTTTCACTCATACAACCGGCACAAATATCCGTGGCTAGTGCGTTTGATGCCAACCAAAGATCCCTAAATATCGATCGTGCCAATTAGTTACATGTCAGCAGTGAATGAGGTGCCTCAGTAGACAGTTGCAATGTTTTCTAAAGCTGTTGAGTACGCATTGAATGATAAGAAATCTCTGTTGAGTGTCGGCAATGCTGTTTTATTAAGTTTGAGCCCACGATACCGCCAGTAAGCCAATCAAAGCACAAAATTTTAAGTTCAGTTCCCACAAGTCCTTGTGTTTCAAGCGACAGATTTAGCAAACTGAGCAAAATATAAAGATTTGATTCGAACCTAAACAATGTTAATCGCTTTTTTAATCTACTTTCTTGAACATGGTCTTTTTACATTCAAAGTTCACTACAAAAGAAAAGTTATTAGAAGGTTTTTACTGATCCGGTAACTAAAGCCTTAAAAGTATTTCTGTTACGCTCCTGAAGGATGTGCAAGTAAGACAATGATTTATTTGTTACCTCGCATAACAAGGTATATGCAGCATCCAAATCAGAAACTTTTGGACGTAAGTACAAAACGAATATGTAGAAAACTTAGAGTTGTTTAAGCAATTGCATACCCGATGTTTTTATAAGTTTTAATTCCAATACTTTTAGCTCTATAAATTTGCTAGTTTAACGCGTTAGAAAGATTCGAGCGAATGCTTTTAAGGTTCGAAAGTTATCAATTCTAATCAAGTCTGCCTTGTTCAACAGTTTTTTTAAAAAAAAATATTGATGTGGCGTCGATGAATGAGTAAGAGCTAGGATTGATTTAATCAGCTCTAGCCGGTTGAAATGTTTAATAGGCTATTATACAGTTTCGAGTGTTGGCCGGTCCGTTGCTGTGACCAAGAGCTAACGAAAAGTCATCTTACAAGCGTAATTGCTGCGATGATTGAACATTTAAAACTAGAGTTATTAAAAAACGTTTCAGTTTTCCTTTACCCTATATTTAGTCTTTGATAAAAGCCTTGAAAAATTGTTTACCAACAAATGTACTACTCAATCATCTTATATTTTCGTTTTACCTGCGGAAAACGTTCTGTTTACATGTAGCGATGTTTCGTTGACCAGTCAATGGACAATGAATCTATATTATTATCGATATGATCTGCAGACTACACAACCCGTGCTGTGGATGCTAAAAGAAGGCATACATATATAACTAGCTATCGGCGCTATAGCCATTATTATGTTTTTCGACCGCAAACTAATGTAATCTATACTAAACAGGATTATTTAGCAAGAAGTTTTGTCCAACCACTTGTAAACGTTTCTTATTAATTCATCTTCAACTGTGTTCTGAACTTTTTTTGTAGTACTATCTTTAGGTTGTTCAGTTAAGTAATGAGACTATTTTAACAATCGGTTGCAGCGTTTTTGTGACACCACCTAACTTTTTAAAAGAGAAACTTTAAAGATTTTTGGAATTGACCGAAATGCTCTTGTTTATTGCTACGTGGAGATTCATTAGCGGAAATATTAGCTAATATTGAAAAGCGGCGAGATATTTTATGTCTTAATCAGGCAACAATTGCTGACTAACAATTACCAAATATATTTTTGCAGTTGCGGGATCTGTTTCTTTTAACAGCATTCAAAAGACTGTGATAAATCAAACACCGAAAAGATTGCTTTTCGAAGCGAGATTTCTGTACCCTAAATGCAAACTTATGGCCCACAGTTCGGCCTATTTTTTTGCAAATGACGGAACGAAAGTAAAACATGCAAGCTAATGCACAGAATACATTCTATATACATATATAACAAAGAGTTACTGTACATAGCCACCTTTATTAATGCTGAAATCTGACGCCATGCAACCATTTTAATTCTGTATATCAGATTCGCATTGTAGTGATTGAAAACTTATTGAGTCATTAGAGTGCTCATCGTAAATTTTTTTCAGTGTAATATTTGAAAATTGTAAGTTACTGAAAGAAAATTTAGCCTTAATGCTTTCCCTTTATATTCCAAAATCATCAGATGTCAGAATTTAGCGGCAAAAATATTTTGTTTGTTGCTATAAAAATTGACAAATGAATGCTCTCAACATAGAATTGATTTCAATATTGAACTAAAAGGTATTATATAGATAAGCGTACAGGATTACGGATTTTGAACAATAAGAAATCATATTAAAAAGTGATATATATTTCAAACCTGAAAAATATACAATTCGTGTACTTTTTGGAAAGCGCGCTTATGCTACATGAGTTCAATTTAAATCAGTTGATATGTTTAATAAAATGTGTGGTAATTCTTTTCGGCCATTCGTTTTTAAAAGCTCTCATTATTTAAATAATGTTCTTTTTTCTGTTCATCGATTATTGGGATATACAGTAAATCATTTAATCCTTTTGGAGAAACTCGGAAATTTCATGAATTAGGAATAAAGCAATTCCAATAACCTGGACATGCTTTTTTTTTGTATCCATTCACAAAAACTACGTACACTGATATAATCGAGACAAAACGCGCACCCTTGAATTTATACTATAAAAGCCATATTTATATACTTGACTGTCGGAAAATTTATTTTCACGACGGAAAAATGTTTATATTTTAACAAACAAAACAAAACCTTGAATGGAACGACATAAAGTATTTTAAAACGCCAATGCCTGATGGAGATATTTTTAAATTTAAAAAAATGTTAAATTCTTTATTTGTAAAAAATGACTGTGACAACCAAAGAAAAATATAATTGGCAAATTGTCTTCAAAACTCTACCGGTAAAAACACAGTATTTTAGAAGATTATTTTTAATGAATAGCATTTAGCATTTAGCATTTTTGCATTTCATCGAGTGAAAAACGAAGCAAGTAATTCTCCGACATAAAGCTAGGAACCTTAATTCTTTGAGACTGTGTACCGGCTGAGACATTGGCCGATAGTAGACACGAAAAAGTATGAATAATTGAGGTAAAATTTGTATTGCTTTCGTAATCAGAGGCAGGTATGAAGAACGATGCTGCGAAAATTTTGATTTATTTTAATGTAAACTCAGTACTTACTCAGCTTGATATTAATAAATCTGTTTGCCGAACAATGAATTCTGGTAGATTTTATTGATATTAGCAGAGCAATATATGTTATTTTTGAAAATGAGTTTCGTCATCCGGCGGGTACACAATAACAATTAACAAAAAAACAAAAGAAACGGCTTGCTGACTTTAATTTTGTCGGTGAGCTTAATGTTGAATGTTCAAACAATTTATTTTATGTTTGTAGAAGTGCCATTGATGCGAAGAATACAATTTAACCGACTTAAAAATTTTTGTCTCAAAAATATATTTTTTCTAGTTAATTTATTTTTTAACGTTTTATATTAATTATTCAAAGTAGTCAATTGTTTACAAATTGAAGCTTCTTTAATTTTGACATTCAAAAAAGTAAAATGGGCAATTTTAAGAAAAAGTTATTAACGCATTTAGGTTTATTAAAAACTGACATTTTAGTGTACTTTACTACGGTAATAATATTTTAAGTTAGAGTTGATTAAATCACGTGACATTTTGATTGCTTAGGTTGCTGGCTGCCATTTGCAATTTGCCTTATTCGATCTAAGTTCGTAATCGTCTGAATTTGATTATTTGAATTCTAAAAAGACTTGAATCGAAGTAAGCAAAAGTTGCAACGCGGTTAGCGCAGTTGGTAAAATCTCTGGGTATATGCTTCATGGCAGTATGCCAGTTAGGTTTATTATTAGAATTATGGTTAGGGTGAGCTTCTCCATAATTTGGGGGTATATACAAGGAGACTATACCAGCATGAATTATATATCGATCTCTGCCTTCCAATCAAAACTCGGTCATCACCGGTTCGATATATCCCCGGCTTTGTCAAAGATTTGAATCTTTGTATGTGCAGATTATCGATTAGTTAGACGAAATTATTGACTGATTGCCGAAACGTTGTCAATCGCAACAAGCAAGCAAACAAAACACACTATCTGTGTTTTGTGGCAGTAGCCACAAAAATAGATAAACATGAATCAATAGACCAGAAGATGTTCACCATAAAATAGCTTTGCCAAGGGCTAAAAGCTAGCATTTAGTCAATACATAAGGTGAAAAAGGGCGTAAGATCTTTTGTTATTAGAAATTTTAACTAGATAACGTTTTATGTTCTCGGAATATACAACTTAGTAAAAATTGAGAAAGTCAAACACATTTTTTCGTTTTCCACGCGAAAGAGGAGTTGATAGAAAAAATAAAAATATCAAAAGTTCAATTCAGAACAAATATTTACAGGCAATCGGGGAAGACCTTGCTACAACATTACGAAAGAATAACTCAAATATTTTGTAAGCTTCGGTTTAAGAGCTCATGAAATGGCAACTGAAGATGCTAGGTGTGAGCGTAGCAACAGCTAGGAGTCCCTGAGATTTCAGGAGCTCCTATAGGTCTACTTTTATTTTGTTAACTCAAGTTACACTGAAATCGAGATTTTGTCTCCCTGGAGCTCGTACCTAGACCTCGCGTACACACAGCTGTTTGAGCTTCCGCCTTGTCAACCTATAGCTCGCCACTTAGCTCGGCTGGCTCGTTCGCAATAATTGCTATCCTGGATGAAATTATAAAATTTCCATGGCAACTTGGTTTCGCATTGCAATTTATAAATATGAAAAGCTGCTGGAGAACTGTTGGTAAAATGAAGAAACTATGGCCTGGTGTACTAGTGACAGTGTACAAGATTTTTCTGCGGCAGTCTTTCTTTCCAAAAAATGAAAGCGCCCCAACACCAAGTTTGGGTTAATTAAATAAATTACGCCTGCTAAATGTTTTATGACTTGTTCTAAAGCACAGTGTTCATCAATTGCCATTACTTCCGCCATCACTGTCAAAATGCAAAGGTCATCGACCTACGAATACGAGACAAATACTCTCACTACAGACAGGTGCCAAATAAACGTCCCGGGACGCTTATTTCTTATTAATTTTTCAATTTTTTATCCACCCCCGGGGCTTATTATTTTATTAATTTTTCAAGTTCTGGTACGATCATCAAGTGGTCAAAATTTCAAGATATAAGTTTTACTGATCAGTGTCATGTTCCGTGTTCGTCTTTCCCTGTTTGTTTTTTGGATTACAGTACTGGCAACAAGAATCTAGAGTTTAGAATTCAATAAATTTAGCCATATCATATATGGTGGTCTCTGTTATCTTGTTTTAAAAGCATCATCTAATCTCTCTGCATTTGCCCAATCTGCTCTCAAATCTTGATCTGATTATCGATTGCCGTGTTTTTAACCTCCGCACTAGTCCAGAACATTGTATAAGAGGAATCGTAATTGTCTAAAAATTACGGAAAGACTCAAATTCCCCGTTTATTTCGACCCCCCTCCCCGTTTATTAAATTTTTTAGAATTTTCTCACTCCCCGTTTATTTTGACTCCCCTCATTGTTTATTTGGCACTTGAGAGTACGAGATTTCATTTGCGCGCGCGTTCTTTCCAGCAAAATCGTTGTCGAATGGACGAGTTTTGCTTGTAATCTCGTCCTCTTGACAACTATTTTGGTTGAATAGGCGCGCGGGCGCATTAAAGTTTGTCGGATCTAAAGGTCTCTAGACCACTACAGTGTGTGTCGTGCTGGCTTGTCATATAAACACTTGCAACCGGAGCCGCATTCATGGGTTTAATAGTCTAAAACCTTGAAGTCTCCGCAGAACATTCTTGTTACACAAAATATTTTATTTCACCAAATATGACGAAGAAACATAATGAAGAAACGGCTCGATTATCGGGACTGAATATTTTTCTAGTTTTGACGTGTCATGGTATATTCACAAATCATACTTCCCAAGTATCTATCTTAAGATCACAGATTACAATAAATAAAAACACTCATTCACCCCCTCTTCCTCGGAGCAGTCCCCCTCTTCCTCGGAGCAGTCCCCCTCTTCCTCAGAGCAGTTTCCCTCTTCCCTGTAACAGTCCACCCCTTCTTTGGACTCAAGTATAGATAGCACAAACGTGCTAGTAGCTAACTTGAAGCCACTATACTGAGCACTATGGCCACGATAGTAGCGGGCTTTACCCCTTTAAACTACTACAAAAAATAGTGAGCCTGATCGTGTAGTAGAACGCCAGGGCTTACCCCTCAGCGGGCTAGCTGCCTAGAACTTATTAGCGGCTGTTTTTAGATTTCTAGGCCTCATCAGCATGGCACAGCTAGCAAACAGGCTCAGGTTCCCAAAACGAACATCAGTAATAGCAAAAGCGCAACGCTTGCTGGATGTGGCTATAAAGTTAAACTCAAGTATAGATAGCACGAACGTGCTATCTATACCTGATATATTCTCTTCTTTGGAGAAGGAGTTCCCATTTTCCTTGGAGCAGTCAACCTCTTCCTTGGAGAAGTAGTTCCCATCTTCTGTGAGGAGCCTCCCTTTCTTCCTCCTTTAGCAGGATTGCTGGTGATGAAGAGGGCACGAATGCTAATGATGAAGAGGGCAGGATTGCAATACTAAAGAGTGCAGGAATGCTGGTGATAAAGAGGGCAGGATTGCAGTATTGAAGAGTGCAGGAATGATGGTAACGAAGAGGGCACGAATGCTAATGATGAAGAGGGCAGGATTGCAATACTAAAGAGTGCAGGAATGCTGGTGATAAAGAG
>JAOBBB020095492.1:0-13391 GCA_025331005.2 Zoanthus gigantus
TGTCGAAGGCCTTTTTCAAGTCAAGGAAAATTCCACATGAAAAAAGGCCCTTATCCATATTTGTTTGTATTGAATTACTTATGTCTAATGTTGCATGTTGAGTCGATTGCGATTTACGAAAACCATATTGAGCCTTGTATAATATTTCATTTTTCTCAATAAAAGAAAATGATTTTTTTATTTATTTATTTAAAAGAAAGTGATTTTTTAAAATCGCTAAAATAAAGTGACGCTAAAAATAAGTGTTGCTACCTTAACGTGATGCTAAAATTGAGTGACCCTATATATTTCAAAAATTTAAAAAAAGTGGGTGTAATATGTAACAAAAGCATTTAAAAAGTCAATGTTTTGGTATTGTGTGGCAACTAAAACGTTCTGGAGTCAATATTATTCAATTACTGTATGAGGTGTTCTCTTCATCACTGCTCTCATCTGACTGTACAGGCAGCACTTCCTTTGTACAGTCATCAAATTGTCCATTTACCGGCTCTTTGTAATGATAATGACCCAGCTCCTTAAAAACCTTTCCATGGCTTGAGAGTTTTTGCTCGATGTTTCCATTCTGACTGTTACTTTTACCGGAATTTCTAATCCACCTTGTACAAGTGGTGATCGATGGTGCCTATCTCTGACAATGACAAATACATCGGCACCTCTTGACGTAAAAAATTTTGTGAAACGTCTAATTTCACTAAATGAAACTTATGAGACAAGAGGATAGATGATGTAAAATATTGCCGTTGTGTTTTGGAACATGTATCTGTTAATAACGATGCGTTAAAGTGTTGTTGTTACTGTTTTATTTTGTTGATGAAATTCATCCAAAGTGTGTTAAAATTAATCTCCTTAAGAATTACAATAAAAGGAAATCAACAGAAAAAGAAGCCGATTTTTTACTCAAAATCGCAAAAATACGTGACTAGAAATATGAGTTTTTGGAAAAATTGCTACTGTAAATTTAAGTGTCGCTAAAATTTCATGTAATAAGGTTGTGTAGAAGATGAGATTTTCATGCATAAACTATCTGCATAATGAAGTATGCCCAAATATGAAAATTTTACCAAAACTTCTTTCTGTATTGAGTAAAATAATTTATATGCTTAATTTATAATTCTGTATGTTTCTGTCAGTGTGACAAAGATGATTGAAAAATGCAAAACTGTTAATAAAACAAAGATGCAAGTAAAAAAAGCACTTTAATTTCTAAATAAAGAGCTGTTTTAAAAATTACTGTTGGTGCTATAATACTACTCCTAGCTATAGGGCTAGTGGTATTTAATTTGCTGGGTGGACTTTGTAATTTTTTCTATGTTAAATATAATGAATTTTTCACTGACATCAATTTACAGGAGAAAGAAAAAGAAAAAGTTGAACATCTTTTCTCCTCCGGCTGAAGGTAAAGGATGTATAGAAAATGAAATTAAAAAGCCAAAAGAACATGATTGGGTGGAATTTAGAAGTGATAATCAGCTGGAAAAGATTGCGGAGGTTGTTGTAGCATATCAAACATCAGTGACCTTCATGGCTCAGAATGAAAAGAATCAGAGAATTGCAGATAATGATAACAACCCTCCTAGTGACGGAAATGAAAAAGATAACAAAAAAGGTGAATGATTTATTACATAATAAAATTTTGTTGTGGTCCAAGTTGTTTTTATTGAAAAATACTGTATATTGTGTTAAATTCTATATTATTAATAATAGTTAATATTAGTTAATATTAGTTCACTTCGGAAATTATATGGAGTCAGCAGCACCAATATTTGTTTAATATAATATCAATGATCTAGGAGTAATTGTATTCCGCTACTATGAGTTAATATTACTTTTATGGAAATTGGGAATTTATTAGAAGAAATAAATGAAAATGAGCTAAAATGGTTTTATTGTGCATAACCTTTGAAATTAATGTTTTAAAGTTGAAAGAAAGTCCAGAGTGATAAGGCTATCTTTTGGAAAGAAAACAATTATGTATTCCAATATTTGAAAGCAATGGTCAGAATTTCTTGAAAGCTTGTCCTGTTTGGAGGTAAAATTCCAGGAAATGGAAGAAGAAATTTTATTTCAAACATAAACAAATATAAATTTCCCTAAAAATACATGCACGAGTACTTAATTTTTATCTTCAAAGTTATTTTGACATTTTTCCAACTTGATCTAGATGAGCATGGCAGAAAGCAGAATTCACAAGAGTGTACAGTTTCACAAAATATTAAGAGCAAGTCATGTCAAACAAGAACAGGCAGTGCTGGGATTGGTGGTAATAGTGGTAGTAACGGGGAGGATGAAGATGAAGATGAAAATAAAAATCCCAGAAAGTTGAAGAGCTGTAACGATGAGTTCCTTCCAATTGTCAAGGAAGAGGAAGAGCAAGAGCCCAATCCAACTTTACCTGCTACCATAGCAACAGATATCAATGATGTAGGTGAACAACAAGAAAATAATGATGAAGAGTGTCAAACTCTTACAGCTGAGGTGAGTAAGTTTATCAAATCTGTGGCTTTAAAAAAGGAAGAGGATGATTGGTAGCATTTGGACACTCTGAAAAATTTTGAAATTTAGCACCGTAATCATCATCATTGTATCCATATTTTGATTAGTGTGCAGTCTGTTAGATTTCTCCAGCTTCCATCACTGCACAGTAGGCTGTATGACGCTGCAGCAAACAGCACTTTGCAACCCTGCCTTGCAGTTTCCACAGGCTGGTGTAGGTTGTAAGGTTTTAAGTATTTTCACACCTATTTGTATATTTCATTCTTTTATATTTTTTATGGAAAACAGATTTTACAGTTCCAGAGTGGTAGGTATCTTGATCTCGTAGTTAAACAAATTATAGAAAAACATTTCATATTATTATAATTAGTAATAATAATAATAGCTGATAATTCAGTAGTTTACATTGTGGTCCACTGAAGTGATTTTTCGTTTTTTTATTACTATTTTTAACTACAGTAAGTAATTTTTGTGAAAAATTTATAATCAGGGTTTGCTTAACTCTATATATTTTGGTGAGACTTAAGGCAAAGCTTTCATTAAACTACAATTAACTGCAAAGTTGATGGTTAATATTGTAAGTAACTTGAGTTGCTTTTAATTTTTGAAATGATGGCTGGTAAATAACTAAATTTGTTCTCATAATAATGACTTTCAGCAGTTGTCAAAACATGTACTGTAATACAATTCAATATAATTGGTTATAAAGTGAACAGTTAATTTATCCAAAGTGGATATTCCTAAGAATGTAAAATTGAACATAAAGGTTGCTCACTAAAATGTTCAGTTGTTAAAATTTAAGGAAAATTTCAGTCGTGTTAAAGACACTTTTCTGACTCTGTTTGACATTTTTACCATTTTTGCCAAGAAAGCTTACAGCATATACTATGATAGCCCTAATGGTACCCCAAAGTGATACAACTCATGCCTTTTGTTTTCATCCTTTAACAACATAAGAAGTTGAGAAAGCGATAAGTTTTTTTTGTAATAAATCACCATGCTATGATAACATTTCTTTGTGTGTTTTTAAGGATAGTTTACCCAAGCTCACTTACAACAATCACACAATAATTAATGAAAAACCAAGACATTTGCAAAGGATTAGAAAATTGTGGAAGTGGGTCCCAGTTCTGAAATCTGGAATTACAATAATATCAATGACTCCAACAGTAAATAGTAGACCTATATCCCTACTACCTATTTGTCTAAGGTCTCTGAAAGGTTTGATCCTGATCAATTTACCGAATATCTTCCCACACATAAGAAATAAGCCAAAACCCAAAGTGGTTGTGAATTGCCTCATCAAAGTTAGGTGTAGAAAATGACAGATAAGGTTTATAGTCATAACACAACACAAAATGCAACTTTAATTATATTTTTCACATATGCCATTGCCGTGTTTATTAATTTTTTCACTTGTACATCAGTCAACTTTGGTTTTGTGCAGTTAATTGTTTTGTATATATTTATTATTTAAATAATTGTATTTTTCAAATCTGCCACAGCTTCCAAACAGTGCTAAAGCAGTGGTGTCAAGTGATTCAGTAAAGTCTGCATTTCAGTGCAAACGAAATACATGCAATAACTCAGCTTGGAAAGGTTGCGAAGATCAGCATTGCCAAAAACTTTCTAACTTGATGACACACAGTCATAATTGTGAGCAAAGAATCACTGATGACTGTCAAAAATGCTTTTCATATGCTATTTATTTGTATGACCATGCAAAACGATGCACTGATGAAGACTGTACAGTGGATAGATGTCAGATCATCAAGGCAAACATATTAGATCTAGAATCATTCCCAGCTCAAAAATGGAATTCTGAACTGGAAAAGGTGTTCTTTGGTCCACCAATACAGTTTCAAGCCTCCCAAGGCCCATCTGTGAATATAAACTCTCTGTTTCCTCGCACGAAATCGGAAATGAGTGATGAAGAAATTGTTTCACTTTATAAACAGAAGAGAGATCAAGAAGTTAGAAAAAGGAAACTAGAGTGCCACCAGCAAGTCACCACAGATCATTCAGCAGAGTTTGAAGATAAAGAGGTTGGCAGCAGCCACTACTTACATGAAGCAGAAAAATTAAGCTGTACTGCAAATGTTGATCGAACACCACCAGACCCATTTTATAATGTGGGCTTCAGTAGTACTCAAATGTCAAGTAGTTCACCAGTTGGAACTGGTGTAAGAGATAATGTTAGATTACAAGAAAATCAAGAGAATCCTCTCATAGAGGAGAACACTGAAAATGCAGTATATCCAAATTTGCTCAATTCAATTGATTCTGAATACAGGTGTAAAGTTGTTGCAGAGGATCTTTTGCAACATAGAAAAAAAACACAGATTGGTGTAAAACAACCAATTGCAGTAAGAGAAGTTACCCTTCCAGGTCCAGGGAAGGTAGAAAAAGAGGTGCCATTAGGTCTGGCCAGTAATACAACAGATCATAGACAGCAGAGAACAAGTGAACAGGTGCAGCAACTTTTACATTCTTCTCATGGTGTTTCACAACATTCTCAAAGACAGAAGGACAGCAATGATGAAACAGTAGTATTGTGGCCTCTCAATCCAGTAAGTTTCACTTACCCATAGATTAATATTTTCAATTATATATGTTCCACTTTTCTCCAGAAAGGTTCATTACTGTACAAGTTTATCACTGTAGAGAAACCACCAAAATAATTAGGCATCGTGGTAAAATGTTCTTCTGATATCTTTTTATTGTGGTTATGTATCATCATCATCATCCAATTTTGATCCGGGTTTATCCCCGTAAACGGGAGTGGCTGGATTTACCCCACTGTAACAGCAATCTCTCCAACTCCCACTCTCCATCTCGCTCTATTCAAGGCATCCTTCTTCTCCAAACCAACACTCTTGCTCTCCTCCCATTGCATCTTCCACGTTTTCTTTTGTTGTTCTCGCTTCCTCTTGCCCTTTCCCCTTTTTTCTCAAAACAAGCCCATAATCCCTCCTCAACACATGCCCGTACCATCTCACTCCATCCGCCTTTGCCATCTGAACCACTGTTTCCTTCAATCCCAACATCTCCATTAGGTCCTCTGTCCTCTTTTTCTCCATCAGTTTTGTACCACACATTGCTCTCACCATTGCTCTCTCGGTCCTTCTCAAAATGACCATTTCATTTTCCCTCAAACACCATGTCTCACTCCCATATAACAGCACAGATGTTACACAACTCCGATAAACCATTCCTTTCATCTTAAGCGAGAACCTTTTTGAGTTCAGGAACTCTCTGCATTCCTTGAACTTCACCCACCCAATTTTAAAAAATAACATTTTAAAGTGCATGGGTGAGTATGAGAAGCACATGCTTTAGTCAAGTCTAGGTTGAAAGCTCTGAGTATCACTGTCTGGAAAGCACCTTCAGGGTAATTCAAAGCGTTAAGAAAGTGAAGGGTTTATATATGGAAGTTTAAAGTACGCATGCAAAGAGAAATAAATGCAGTGAGCAGTGCATAAAATTTATGGTACCATGATCTAAAAGTCTCTGTATGTAGACCAGGGCTCACCCTCCCTGGAGTGGGAACCAAAATAAAGGCACTTCCAACAGATTGGCCATGTCCAACAGATTAATGTCAGTACCAAGAGTGTTTTGAAGTTGCTATATTATGAGGATTCCAGTAAGAGAAGGCGGCTGCCTAAGACATGCCAAGAAATAGTGCACTGGTCAAAATCACTGCAGTGAATGCATCTTGCAGTGTTCGAGGTCTTTCAACGAGTGTTCTGATTTTGTTTTGTTGCTCATTTTCTATTCAATTACTTTCATAATTTATTCCAATAAAGTTAGTGAGCTGCAAGTAATCAGCAAAGAGATTCTTCTACGTTTGTGTCCTAACTGGGCAGTTGAGTAACCTTGAATTGTTTATTCTCCCACCAAGTCCATAAAATCAACTGATCATGGGTTCTCATATTCTTTTTTTCGTGTCATCACTTTGTATGGGGATTGCATTTTTTTTATCATAATTTTTATTAAAAGGGTTGCACGCTAAGAAACCACACAAATTGTATGTCACTTTGATCTTTTGCAGAATTAGTTTCTGAAAAGATTGTGGCTATGGATGCACTCTCCATAGTTTGGAGACTGCTTGACCTTTTGGCCTGGCAAACAAGTCCTAAACTTATCCATATTGTTTCAAACATGGTTTTCGCCGCAGACAGAACAGCTACATTTGTGCAGTCAAGTATGTGCTGAAAGCCTGAACTAATACCCAAACTGAACTGCATAAAAATTAATCATAATGATTTCCATGCACAGATGTTGAAAATCAACATGTCCAAAGAAAACGCTTAAAAACAGGTTCAACAACATATATATGAAGTGCTAAACATTTGTCATATATTCAACCATGAAAAAGTAAAGTTCCTAATGTTTAAATAACACACTTCACCTTAAAGAGATTCATAATAATTTTTTATGATTATCAATTTTAAAATGCATTTCCAGCAGTTCTAGAAGGTCATATTTTGAAATTTCCTGGGGGAACATGCCTCCAGATTTTCCTAGAAAACTTGTGTCTGCAGCACTCAAACAGTGCACCCCAACTTACTTCATAGTCCCTGTTTATAACTTTTCATGAAACAATGATTAACTAGGTGCACCTACCTGTTACCACCTAAAGAGTCTTGGAGTAATCTTGTGAGTTTGGAATCTCTGTATGGTACATGTGAGCCTTTCTTTGTTAAGTCACCTAATGCACTGATAACATTTCCAAGAGCCAGCTGTTGGTTCAACAACATTACTTTAGCAATGAATCCAAACAGAAGTTTGAGGTTCAGATGATTATAATGTATATTATTTCCTCTTACCAAACCACAGTTGATAGAGATCCCTTCCTTTGCCCTATCACCAGTTGCTCCCGTTCTCTTGAGACGCTCTGATCCAGCCAAGTCCACAAAATTGAACTTTGCAGTCAAAGATTCATACTCATAATCATTTATGTTATCAGAAGATTTGTCAGTGTCAGAGTTCAACTGTAAAACAAAAAATTAATAGGTAAACAGACAACATTGAAATAAGTAACAACAATTACACCACATTGATCCATATTCCAGTCAAGTCATTCAGGCAACTGACAGATTATGTTTAATATATGTGTATAACAAACAGTTTACAATGCGTCAATTCTAAACAAACATTCTGATCTTTTTAATAAATGTTGCAGTGTGACCTGAAACCATTTTCTGTAACGACTTTTGACACATTGTAAACCACATTGTATATAAATATATATAGAGAGAGTTTAAATCAGCCCATCTCTTCCTTTACAAGTTAAGTAGCTTATTACTTAAGGTAGGGGAAATGAAAATCAAAAGAATCCAAGCACAATGAAGAAAAATGTCTCACACATTTTTTCCAGATTTGTATTAAGAAACCTCAGCACGAATATCTAAGTTCCAGATAGAACAGTATGACCTTACAATTTAAAGCACTACTTTTTATCTAGTTTTTTCTAGCCTTTTGCTACTTGTTGCTGAAATGACCCTATTTGGATCTGTTACAAATTTATGATAATACTGAATGTCGATTTTTAATAAGAACTTAACACTTACTCTGACAACTCTCTGTTGTCGAAGGTGTATGGTAAAAATTGCATGTGATCGTGATGACTGAGCATTCATGTTAGTGCTGGCAGTAGTTCGGGACAGAACTCCTTGCTGAAGACAGTTCAGGGTCTGATAAGTTAAAAGTGAACATTAATTATTAAAACAAGATTAATGTTATAACACCAGATATACTTTACACAAAAAACTATTTATCGAAATCCATCTAAGGGGTGAGAGCTGGTGTAAAATTAACAATATTAATTTTGTTAAAACTAACTAAGAAATAAAATCAATGCTTTTTAAATTAAAGGTATTACTTCCCGAAATACAATAGCAAAATTGAAGGATTTGTAGCAATTGAGTTCAAATGTATAATTTAATCTGATCTGAAAAATATATATAACTTACTAATATATTCTTATTAATGATTTGTCTCAATACAACATCTAAATAAAAGTTAATATTGCATTTTCTACAGCTATTGCGGTCAAGGAGTGAAACCGGATCTAGAAAAAACAACAAAATGGCCGAGAACTATAGAAGACTGATCACTGGAGCATCATTAATTAAATTACAAAAAAGATAGGGGCCAAAAAATTTCTTTTAAAAATTGCACATTAGTTGACACATTTGGTATGTAATTATCTTTAAAACATACATCTTGATTTGACGTGACAGGCTTCATAGTTATACCAACAGTGTAGATGATTCCGTTGGCATCCTCATGTATCTTCACATTTCCCTTCCCTCCCTAAGAAAAATGTACATAGAGTTAACAACTGAGCTTAAAATAACAGCCATGGTGTGCCAAGATATAAAATATTTTATTTAATAATCATTTTTTTAATTTTGTATGAAATACTAAAGTAGAGTCCTGAAAGTGACATACAGTGCAGGGGGAAGGGGGACTGAGATTGACTTTGTATTGGTGGGAAAGGAAAGTAGAAAGTATCTGAGAGATGTAAAGGTCATCCCAAGTGAGCTTCAGCACAGGCTGGTGGTCACGGATCTTGTGAAGAAGAAGGTGAAGAAGGTGGTGAGAAAGAAAGCAATCGAAAGAAGGAAGGTTTGGAAGCTGAAGGAAGACGATACAAGGGCAAGATTTGAAGGAAGAGTAGGAGAGCTGGTAACCACTGATGCACCGGACTTGTGGAAATGCTTTAAAGAAGGGGTGTTAAAGGCATGTGATGAAGTATGTGAGAAGAAAAAAAGGAGGAGAAATCAAGGGGACACCTGGTGGTGGAACGAGGATGTGAAGGAAGCAATAGCAAGAAAGAAGGATGTGTGTAAGGAGATGCGTAAAAGTAGGACTGAGGTGAACAAGGCAAGATACAAGAACATGAAGAATCGGGCAAAAGGTAGTAGTGAAAGCAATGAAGGAGGCGGCTAAGCAGGAGTTGTTTAAGCTTGTGAAGTCAAGGAAAAAGGATGTGAAAGATGTTGAGGGAGGAAGATGTATGAAAGGTAGCGATGCTAGGCTGAATTCAAGGAGAAAGATAGAGGCAAAGTCTGGAAAGAGCACATGGAAAGAATTATGAATGAGGTGAATGAGTGGAATCAGAACGTGAAAACAGATATGGTGGAAGGGCCAGTTGAAAGGATTAGTCAAGAAAAAGTGCTGAAAGCAATAAGGGAAATGAAAGTGGAAAAGGCTGCTGGACCCTTGGAAGTAAGTGCTGAAATGATAGTGGCAAGTGGGGAGATCGGGATTGGTATGATGGTGGAGCTGTGTCAGGGTGTGTTGGATGGAAGAGGAATGCCAGATGACTGGGCACTGAGTGTTGTAGTAGCGAGGAAGGTATTTGAGTGAGCAATGAGGAAGAACGGTATACCAGAGGTAACGGTGAGAGCAGCGATGAGTTTGTATGAAGGTGCAAAGACAAGAGTCAGAGTTGGACTAGAGTTATCCGAGGAGTGGTCAATTTTGGTTACAGAGAATGTGAGAAATGGTTTGATGAGTGAGATGCTGTATGCGGATGACTTGGTTCTGATGAGTGAAACAATGGAGGGACTGAGGGAGAAGTTCTGGAAATGGAAGGAAGCATTCGAGAGCAAGGGGCTGAAGATGAACCTTGGGAAGACAAAAGTGGCAGTGAGTAGGGGAGAAGGTGAACTGTCTGTAAGTAAGGTACATCCATGTGGTATTTGTGGGAAGTGGGTAATGGCAAATTCAGTGTTGTGAGTGAAATGTGGAAAATGGATCCATGGAAGATGCGCGAAAGTAAAGAGGATGACCAGAGGTTGGTAAGAGATTTTATGTGTGGAAGATGCAAGCAAGTTGATGATGGATTAGTGGAACCAGTGGAGGAGTTGTGTGAAAAGGTGGAGAGAGTGAGAGGTTTCTGTTATTTGGGAGATAGGGTGAATGCAAGCGGTGGTTGCAAGGCAGCTGTGACAGCAAGAGCAAGAATTGGGTGGGTGAAGTTCAAGGAATTTGGGGAGTTGCTGAACTCAAAAAAGTTCTTGCTTAAGATGAAAGGAATGGTTTATCGAAGTTGTGTAAGATCAGCGGTGTTATATGGGAGTGAGACATGGTTTTTGAAGGAAAATGAAATGGCAATTTTGAGAAGGACCGAGAGAGCAATGTGTGGTGCAAAACTGATGAAGAAAAAGAGACAGAGGACCTCATGCAGATGTTGGGATTGAAGAAAACAGTGGTTCAAATGGCAAAGGCAAATGGAGTGAGATGGTATGGGAATGTGTTGAGGAGGGATGATGGGCATGTTATGAGAAAAGCATTGGAGTTTGAAGTGAAGGGCAAGAAGAAATGAGGACAACCAAAGAAGATGTGGAAGACACAAGTGGAGAAGGAGAGCAAGAGCATTGGTTTGTAGAGTTAGGATGCCTTGAATCAAGAGAGATGGAGAGTGGGAGTGTTAGAATGGGGTAAATCTGGTCACCCCCATTTATGGGGATAAACCCAAATCAAAATTGGATTGATGATGATAGAAGTAATCCCCCCCATACCAGGGTATTCTAAATGCACTAATGGCTTGAGAAAGGCTGCATTGATTATACTAGCTAGTTCTTGCTAACAAAGTTGTGAAAAAATTTGACAGGTTGTTTGGTCTCAGTACCATAATTCTCTAATAATAATATGGTTCAGCAGATGGACCAAAAATTTGGAATGTACTTGCTATAGTACTCACAAAAAAATCTTGTTAAACTGAGTTTTGGACTGGAATTAAATTTCTAAAATGTTGGTAAAGCATTATAGAAGAATTATGTGGCATAAGTTCATTCTAAACCACATAAGATGACATAAGTTCTTTTTGCTTATTTTCTTTTGAATCATACTCAGAACTAGCCATCTTTTTATTTGCACATTTAACAAACACTTTAAACACATATGTGCAGAAAATATAAAAGTACTTAACAGGAAATTCTAGATCTCACACCTAATAAGCAAAATTAATATTCCCTTAACTTCAATATCCAGGGGTTTCATTAAAGTTTGGAGTAGGAGGGCACTGGATTTGGCACCCGAGCAAAGTTTCTGCAAAGTCTTAAAAATATTAAAAATTTATAGTTGCTGAGATGCTAAAAGCAGCTGGGCAAAGCCGTCTTCAAACCCCTGAATATCTATAGAAAGGAAGACTGGGCAGTTACTGGCTATTTGTAGATCCGAATAACCACTTTAAAGGTTTGTTATGGGGCAGGCATGGTTAGTGCAGTTGTAAGATCTCTACTTTCTGACCATAAGGTCCCCAGTTCGATCCCTGGCTCTGCTGAGATTTGAATATTTGTGTGTCCTTCTTTTCTGCCTAAACAAACTCAGCTTTCCATCCTTCAGGGGTAGGTTATAAGTACCAGTGTCTGCTGGGAGCTAACCTGCGATGGATTAGTGTGTCCCGTCCAGGGAAAGTCAAAGACTCTCATCCACTTAACACTACAGAAACTGGACATAAGTGCTGGCACCATGGGCCACTAGGCTCGTAAAGGATTTAGCTTAGCTTAGCTAGCAACAATTGACACTAACCATTTTTATTTTCCATTATTCTGTGCTATGCTATAGTACTGTACAAGAAGGAACACCTATATAGCTATAGCAATCTGACAGTCTAACTGCATGGTCAATCATAAAAAAAAATGTGCTTATGGATCATAGACCTTACAAGTCTTTTCAATAATTTTTTATCTGGAATGGTTTTCTTGAGTGCCTGGGAAATGTTGGGAAAATTTCTATTATAGGGGCTCAATAGGAAATTTCAGCTAACCATTCAACTGGCAAACACAAATTTGGCAAAGCCAAAGTAGCATTTTGGAAAAAAATTTTTTACTCTATTGTCTATTACTATACCCACAGGAACAAATTTGATAGTAACTTTGATATAAATTATTGTATCAAAATATGCCAGTTTTCAGGAGATGTTCTCCAAGAATCAATCAAACTCATGTTTTCTCAAACAAAGAAAAAAAAATCTTAAATCGGAGATGGATGTAAAAAATGTTATCATGAAACAAGGTTTAAAAAACAAAATCTACCAACTGAAGTGCACTAGGAGAAAAAACACTAGATATAACAAGCACTGAGTACTTACTCTGTTATCCATATCAAATAAATCAATCAGGTCTTCATTGTACAACTGCAATGATTATGAAACAAATTAAAACACAGGAACAAAAAAAGAAAGATTATTACTATTATTATTATTATTATTACCATTATTAGCATCAAATATTATCATTTTTCTTATAATTATTAATTTTATATAATTATTATAATTATTATCATTTTATTATTATAATCACTGTCAGTAATTATTTCTATCAATATTCATGCTGTAGCACCAGCAAAAATAATAGTAATAATCTAATTGCTTCATTCATACTCTTGTCTGGCAAGTAAAGTTATCCTATCAAACCTAATTTTGCTCCTAAAGACAAAACTTTCTCCCACTCCATCACAGGATAAATTCTAAAATCATTTCTAAAACAAGTCGCAGTTTTAAAAGCAAGAGCTGGTTCTCTGAAATAATCTAAAAAAATAATAAAATTATTTTAAGTATTTGCATATCTTTACTTTGACCTTACACGTTTCATCACTTAAAATTGCATACAGCTGGTTCTTTCTTTTTTTTTTTTATGTAAACTATATAATTATACATTTAGTATAAACCTACTAACGGTCTAACACACATCCTGCATTCTGATTGGCTACTCTACTAGAGGTCTATGTGTGATAGCCTACTAGTAGAGAAAAGATGGTGGATCAAAATAGTAATGAGCCCCGTTTTGCTATAATATCAAAGGATTTCATTGATATTTTAATTTGTACATCCTTTTTGACCGATTAGTAGGTTTATACTAAAACAATTAGACCTCTCGGCC
>JAOBBB020095584.1:0-13390 GCA_025331005.2 Zoanthus gigantus
TTTTTATATTTTTTTTTATATTTTTTATATATATTTTTTCAAAATTTTTATATTATAGAGAGAGAGAGAGAGAGAGAGAGAGAGAGAGAGAGAGAGAGAGAGAGAGAGAGAGAGAGAGAGAGAGATGAAACTCTTATACTGTACGTGAGTAAGAAATTTTTATTATTAATAAAAGCTTCAATCAGAATTTAATAACTGCTAATGTAGTGTCTGCATTGAAAGATTATAAGAAGATTATTTATACAGTAATATCCATTGACAATATGTGAATTTCACCGAATATAAAAATTAATGTTCTTCTTAGCAGAATATACTAATAAAAAGTAATATTAATAAAAGTAATTATTATATTTCTTCCTCCCATCTTGTCCCCAGAGTAACATTATGTACTACACTATTTATCATTTCTAATGAACTCACTAATTATGTTGTGATATTATGCCCCACCCCCCACTCCTTCAGCAATTACAATTAACTTGAATAATTTTCTACCTGAATCCCAACATTCATTTCTTCAATCTGAAAGCAAACAAATTGAAGTATATTAAACCTTTTTTCATTTAATTATACATTACACGCAACATTTAATTGTTTACTGAGGGGATTAGTTACTATACATATACACATAAAATAAACAGGCAAAACTCTTTTAATTATTAAATAAGGATAGATTTATGCATGGTTTCCATAGTTGTTTGAACCACCATTGCTGGTTTCATTTAGATGATATATAACTAGTTAGTTTTGTTTTCTCTCAAGTCCTGATATTAATAATTTTCTCTCAACTTCATTTTGGGAAACATCTCTCGCGAAAACAAAACTAACTGCTTTGCCTGAAAGAACATCCCAAGTCTGGCAATATTGGACTTTGCTGAAGAAAATGTCAAGCTCATCACAAAACTGCCATACCAAGTCGAAAGCAAGTGGAAAGATGAAATAACTGTCTTCAGAAATAAAAACAGAGAGGCAAGTGTTCCCTCATTTGCGAGGTTCACAGCAGATAAAGCGAATATACATGTACCAGCGCTAGAAATCCTATCAAAGCTGAATAATAGCTCCACAGCAGCAATAGAGAGTCAACATCACCAAAAGCAGTCCATGAACCAAGTACCCTCTTGATAGGATGTATCCGCCCAAAAGAGATATGCGCCAGAGGTGAAGATGACCCCTATGCTCAGAAGGCGTTACTTGGATAGGAAGTTGTAGGGTGAGTGTGTAAGCCCAGGTCTAATGCTCAAGGAGATTTCTTACAAATGCGAAGCAAGTTTTTTGCATCAACACAGGTGAAAGAAGTTCTCGTCATGGAGAGGCTGAAGGTGCTGGAAACTGACTTTCAAGAATCAAAGTCAAAGTCAGGACCTATATCAGTTGAAGATCAGAGACTTCTACAACTTCTTGAAGACGGAAGCTCTAAACTGGAAAACGGTTATTACCAAATACTTCTACTGCTTTAAAGACAGATGATGTACAAGTCTTCCCTACAATCGCCCTTTAGCTGAGAAGAGATGAAGTCAACTCCAAGAAAAAAACAAGATTCAAGAGGAATCCAAAGTTCTTGAAAGAAAACAGAGAATTCATGGAAAATGTAGTAAAGTCATGTGCTGAGAAAGTTCCAACTGATCATTAAATGTACTGTAAGAGATGGCAAAGTCAACTAATTTTTTATGCCACATGCAGGAATATATCATATAACTAGCACTCAGTGACATGCAGTAAAGCATTCCATTTAATGGCTTAATTTGTTGATCATTGCTGATAGGAAACACTGGACAGATCTACTTTTTATGATTTCATGCAATAACAAATTTCAAGAGGCTGAATCGATTGCATCATATAACTCTGCTACCCCCTGTGCAAATTATCTTGTAATACATTGTTGGATAAATTATCTTGTAATACTTAATAGCATGAATTATCTTGTAATTCCTAATGACATAAATTATCTTGTAATGCCTAATGCATAAATTATGAAATTCCTAATGGGATAAATAAATTGAACAAAAGATTGGCATGTAAGCGTCAGCTCAAGGAAACGAATGACAGAGCTCTGTTAATTGTTCTTTAAACCGAACTTTATTTCAACTTTTTAGTTTATTTTGTTTTATTTCTTACTTTTATCACTTTTGTCATCGACAAGAAAACTCATTCAGAAACAAAGTCTTTCTGAGTACGAGTGTGACTACACAGTTCACTAAGGAATTCACCTGAAGGTCACTGAGTCACTGTACTTAGTAAGTAATAATCACCTAAAAATCACTTCCTATTTACTGAAATTTATGGAGGACTCACGTAAAATTATTCATTTGGCTCATTAGCACTCCGAATTAAATAGTTGACGAAGTCCTAATGATGTTTTAAAAGTCATAGACATGAGAATACCGGCATTTTGAATGCAAAACTTTGACTTATCATGTTTCTAAGTTTGTAATTAAAACAGATCATTACACTAAATTCGCCTATCGACTATCGTGAACCGTCACAACAATCAACGTGAATCCGCTATACAACAATTTCTAAATTAGTAAGTAAAACTAACTGGCTTCAACGTGATTTCAAAGCCGAAATATGTCGTTGCCTTCGGATCTTACCTGTTTTTCAAGTACCTCGATCTTCAATAGAAGATCATAATTTTGTCCCTTCACCGTATTTAATTCTCTCGTCTTTTCATGAAGTTTCGCCTTTAGCTCTTCTCTCTCTTTCAATCCTGTAACAAAATCGTGCGTGTTTTTGTCTCGTTCTATGGCTAGTTCACCATTTTGAGTTTCACTCATTGCGAAGTCGATACGCAAAAAATCAAACTAAAACACTTCTCTTCCAAAGCGAACCCAAATAACATCGGTATGGTGGCAGTAAATATAGAACAATGAACTGTTCCGTTGCCATAAAAACGACAATAACGATAATAGGAGTTACATACCAGCACACGTCACCGTACACAGGTCGCCCAGGCTACCAAAATTATATTGATCACACTTGTTTGTGGTTATTTTCACCCGTCTCTAACCGAGTTACCCTGGCCGAGCTAACTTTCCATACATTTCTTTGTACTGCGATGCGAACCGTTTACACGAGAAACACAAACTTGACCCGGCTAGCCGAGTCACTCGGTTTTGAAGATAGGGTTACCTTCTAGCCGAGACAACTTTTTTCCATATGTACCGTAAACACTTTGGCTCGTCTTGCAGGGTCAACTCGGTCAATGAATCAATACACAGAGCATGCGCGATTAGTTGTTTCCGTTGAGCGATGGCGAGTAAATCGAAAGCTAATGGCATTATGAAGTGGCATTAGACTCGTGATATGATAGAATCAATGCTTGACAGTTTGAAAAAGTATAAATCAATAATATGTGAATTATATAAGTGCCATCAACTACAATGCAAGTTATATGGAATTCTACAAGCAAGTAAACTGTACTGTCTTACATGTTATGTTAATTTAGGTATTATATTTATATTCAGCTACTTAAGGAAGAACAACTTCAAAAATTTTAAAAGCAAACTGTCATAAACAATATTAGCAAAAAATCTCAACCAAAATGTTTGGGTTGCTTTTGGCATGGACCGTACTCGGGTTTTCAAAATCGATAACATTTTATTATATAAACGCTTGGTAAAGTTCACTCTTCTGGGAGGGTAACCCTTCTTCCCGGGATAACACTGCTTCATATATAAAACGGGGCCTAAAGCCAGTCACCATCCAGCAATCGAGCCATCAAGCCATCGAGTTTTGTCCGTAACTGTCCATAAACTTTCCTGAGGTTGAGCGCTGACCAGCAGATCGTAACGTAGGACATTGCGGATTCGGTTTTCTCACGAGCTGTTTGGCAAAGGTACCAAAATTTAATTGGCAAGCAATACGTTTGGAATTTTATACGTATTGCTATTAGTATTATCCAAATTTATGACATCAAGCCAAACATGGAATTGGAAACGAAAATACATTTCTTGTTAACATCGACTCGTTCTCATTTACTCAAATTATGGAAATAAACTCTCCTTTTCGCTCATTTTTAGCTCATTCATTTGCGTCATAAGTATCGTGGGGATCGAAATGTGGGCCGGAAGTTGTTGACCGTAGACGGAAATGACAATTTTCACCGTTTCCCCCCACCCCCCCGCTCCTTTTAGTAAATGAAAAATTAACTTTGATAAACTTCAAATACACATGTGCAGGAATTTTACTGTTTCTGCAGACTAATAAATTAACAAATAACATCAAATCACAATTTCAGCATTTCTAAAGTGTACAAGATGGGTCAAGAAGCCAAAATCTTCAAACCCAGAGGTATTGAGAACGATTTTTTGACACGCTCGACTGCACGAGGCAGGCCATGAAGGGCGAAGCTAAGAGGTAGATCGAGGCAGCCATATTCGAAGGGGCTTTTTTTATTTTAGTTTTTTTTCTTCTCTTTTTTTAAACTTAAAATTGCCTATAATGCCTTTTTCTTACTTTGTAATACAATTTAATATTAAAACATTTGGAAAAAAAATGATTTAATCATTAGACTGTTTAATATTATTTTCCATTACATGAATGAGCTGGCTCTAAGAGCCCTTTGATCTGACTTTAAACGTTATACCCTGCGAGCAGAATCCCTTTTACCTTATGGGACTCTGCTCGCAGGGTAAAAACGTTTTCTTTAGTTTCTTTACTTTCTTTTCCTTGATTTAATAGTTTCGTGGCTGATCTCACTACACACTTCATACACGTGTCAGCCAAAAGAAAACATAGCAACGCAATCAAGCAAAGTTCATGGCTTGGAACCGATCCGTTGTATCTTCTGGTTTGAAATTCGAGTAATTAGCCTTTTGCAGCAAGTGATCACATGATACAAATAATGCTATTCTGGTGTGCAAAAGAATTTGACAGATTTTAAGACAAGGCTTAAATTAACTAAAATAACGCGATTTTTCTTTGTTTCATATTTCCCAGTGGACTTGAAATGTAGGGAGTATGAGTGGGAGAAGTTCAGAGGTTTGTGAGCCGGAACTAAGAAAGAGGAGGGTAGATGTGTGTTGTCTGCAAGAACTGACGTGGAGAGGACAAGGAGTACGGTTTATGGGTATGAAAGGTAGGAGATATATATTGTGGTGGTCTGGGAATAGTGATGGTATGGGAGATGTGAGAGTTCTGGTGAAGGAGGAGCTGTGTGAAAAGGTTGTGGAGGTGAGAAGGAAAAGCGATAGAGTGATGACAGTAGTGATGACACTTGAGGAAGAAGTGGTGAGAATTATGTGTGTATGGTCCGCAAAGTGGCAGAACAAGTGCAGAGAAAAAGCATTTTTATGATGATTTGAGGAGTGAGTAGGATCTTCACAGTGTGGGTGAGCTAGTATTGGGTATGGGTGGTTTTAATGGACATGTTGGTAAACGGATTGAGGGTTATGAGGGTGTGCATGGAGGAAATGGAATTGGGGACAGAAATGAGGAAGGACTGAGATGGACTTTGTACTGGTGGGAAAGGGAAATAGAAAGTACTTAAGAGATGTGAAGTTTATCCCAGCTGAGCTTCAGCACAGGCTGGTGGTCACAGATCTGGTTAAGAAGAAAGTGAAGAAGGTGGTGAGAAAGGAAGCGATTGAAAGAAGGAAGGTTTGGAAACTGAAGGAAGACGATACAAGAGCAAAATTTGAAGGTAGAGTAAGAGAGTTGGTAAGCGCTGATTCACCGGACTTGTGGAAGTGTTTTAGGTAAGGAGTGTTGAAGGCTTATTTTTGTGACGAAGTATGTGGGAAGAAAAACTGGAAGGAGAGATCGACGGGGCACATGGTGGTGGAACGAGGATGTAAAGGAAGTGATAGCAAGACAAAAGGATGCACATATAAGGAGATGTGTAAAAGTGAGACTGAGGCGAATAAGGCTAGATATAAGAACACGAAGAATCGGGCAAAAAAGGTAGTATCAAGAGCTATAGGTTTTTAGCCCCAAACTTCTTTTAAGTAATATTTTTAAATCAGAGACAGCTCTAATGTTTTGTCTTTATTCGTAATGTTGTGAAACAATTTATGAAGAAAGAACATTGAATACTTGTGCTAATATCTGCAAATGGTTAAACTTCGTCTCTTCTTGGATGAGGACGTTAAACCGTAGGCCATCGGAGACATCAATGTGTTTACGTCTGTCGTAAGAAAGATCTCCGTCCACCTTAGAGTGGTAAAGATGTTGTCGATTGCAATTAGAAGGCCTTTGGCCAGCTAAATAAGACTCGACACCTAAATAAAGTCGTTATTATTACTAGTTGCTATAAACAAATCTAAAAACGTGTAATTGAATATGAATAACTTTGTATAGCGATCAAACGGCTAACTAAAATCTTTAAAACTCTAAAAATGTTTTATATACTCAGACTTTCCGTTTACTTCGAAGTATTATGCTATCGTAACTGAGTATGACTTATGCTTGGGAGCCAAAATAAAGGGCAAAGAGCCTCCAAAAATACAACAAGGACGTCGAAAGAAAGCGATAGAGTACAATCGAATTTTGCGTACAACCGGCAAATGTAAATAAAAACGTCTCACGGCCTTGTATAGCTAGTGCCCAATTCCCATGAAAATGTTTTAAAACGCAAACGTGGTACGTCGGATTGATATTGATGGAACAATTCTTTTAATAAATTTATAGAAGATGGTGACGTAATTACGAAAAGTAGTAGGTCGAGGACATCGTAAACCGAGAACCTACTGTAATGCTAGTTTATAGCATAAAATGATAAACGTTAATTTGAACTTCACTGGCAAATGTTTTGCCAACAAAATAACTCATTATGTACAGTTCTCTAGTGATGATAATTCAAAATGCATACCTGGTCTAACTTACTTAACATGTCAGTTGGGGTATACGTAACAGCGGAAGTGATTAAAAACTTCACTTGTGTACATAAATCAACTGGATAAATAATTTGATATTCATAGTAAAGTTATACCCCAGCAACTAAATTAGGATCCCGCACCTCCTAATACAATCTCTTGTTTTCTTTGTTGTCTTTACATAACTTGTATGGCGGCCCTGGCAGACCTCCCTACCGTGTTAAATTGATTTATTGTAAACACTTGGAGGAGGCTCAGTAGATCCGGGTTACCCAAGTTCAAACTTGCGCACACTCACCAACAAACAAAGAACAACATAAAAGTACGTGGCGACCGATAAAGATGTCATTGGAAACTAAACATGATCTTTGACCATCATTTTACTAGCTTTCAAGTACAACCTCAGCATCCAGGGTTTGAAACTTGCATGTAAAGACATCTTAAGAAAATACCTGAGTCCTTAGTTAAGTGCCTAATGAATGGCAAACCTCTAAAGATACCAGTTATAAGAACAGCGGAAATGATATAAGAACAGGTTGGAAAGAAAGTATAAACTTATTGTAATAAATGACAGCCAAAAACAATGATTATTGGCAAAAGCTGCCAAGATAAAGAGGTGTAGCTAGAGAATTGAGCAGTTTATTGCTTATTATAATATAATCCGAATTCTGGAATTCAGGAGACATTTGCATATGGAATCCGGAATTCAGAAAATATTTACTATTGGAATCCGGAATCCAGGAAACATTTGCTCGTTGAATCGGGAATCCAGGACACATTTGCTCGTGGAATCGGGAATCCAGGACACATTTGCTCCTGGAATCCGGAATCCAGAAAATATTTCCTTGTGGAATCCGGAATTCAGAAAATATTTGCTCGTGGAATCCGGAATCATTTTCTTTGGAATCCGGAAGCCTGGTCTAGGAATCTGGAATCCAGTGAGGCGGAATCTTGAATCTAGTACTGGGATCCGGAGTCTACATCATGGATTCGTCAAGGAGCCTAAGGGTCTCGAAAGCGAGATCAATACTATATAACACAACTACGCGTGCGCAGCTTAGGTGCCTAGGAAGTGGCAGCAGTGGACAGCTGTTTCGCTCTGAGATCAATACTATGGTACTTTAATTTTTTGGTCAACCACTTTCGACTTTTGTTTGAAACTTTCATAATTATATTTTAACTCAATAAAATGGATTGCCGATTGAGTCGTATTTTACAACTGATCAAAACTATCAAGTTTGATATTATCTCGATTGTTCTGTTTAAGCTAGCAACTCTTCTTGAAGGAAACGTTTCCTACTTCAATATACAGGCTGTTTGATATAGGCACCTGATTCACGTCCCTTAAAAGGCACTTAAGCTTGGGTTACTGTATTATATATATTCTATTCTTGAGGCGAAACGTCAAAATTTCGGGTCATATTCGCCGCCTGGTTAGCCTCAGTGCGGGAGCCTTGGGTTCGATTCTCTGCCGTTCCATCACTCAGGGTCTTAAAATATAATTGTCAAAATTGAGGAATATGTGCTGCTTTTGCTCTAACGTCTACAAATGGTTAAACCTTCGCGTTTTCTCGGATAAGGACGTTAAACCGTAGGCCCAGTATCTTGTAACTTAAAAGAGCCCACAAACATCTATTGTAAAGAGTAGGGTAGTGATCCCAATGTTCTTTGGTCTGTCTTTTCAATTGAGAGCATTATTTGTATATAAGATATTTGTGAGCTGCTATAGCAGATGGTCTAAGTCTCTTAACTGATTTTCACCTCATTTAAAGTAGGCACATTGCTGAGCGTGAAAGATCCTGTCCCAAGTGGTTTGCGTTCGTGAGTTGTTTATAAATTTTGTTGTGCAGATTGTACAGCCTGTTACGTCGGTGAAACGTGCCGGCATTTTTCAACCTGCGTTCGTGAACACTTGACTACGGACAGGACCTCGAACGTTTTCAGGCACTTGAAAAGCTCTCCGCAATGTCGTTCTCTATGTTCTGCTGACTGTTTTAAGATTTTAGATTACGCTTCAACAGACTTTCAACTCAAGATTAAAGAAGCCATCCATATTAAATTTGAAAACCCTTCTCTTAACGCTCAAGTCAAACATGTAAATTTAAAACTATCTCTATAATTCCTTTATTTGTATTTGCCTCCATCTCTATTGTCATTTTAATTTTCATTACATTTCAGTACTTATATCAACCGTTTTCATTTCTTTTGTAAAATAATACTATTGTCAGGATAATTTATTCGTTTTTTAGTACTTATATTGAGCAATTTTCATTGCATATGTTACACTGAAGATGACACTAGATGTGTCGAAACATGTTTGTAAAACTTAAAAGTGTTGTGTTTTTACTTAAATCAATTGTAGTTTTGCTGCTTTCTAGACCTTTTGGCAACATTAAAGAAAATGATATTATCGCTTAATGAAAATCTCTGAAGTTCGTGGCTCTAAGACCCACAAAATAGCAATCATGATATTTGACACCAGTTTCGAAGCTTCACAACTTTAACAATGTTAGGTACAGTATTTAACAGCTGGAATTTTTCCATACCTCTCTTAACACCATCAAATCTCAAAGTAAAGCAAAATATTTTTATTTTAATCTAAATCTTGATTTTACTGAGCCTTTGCAAAATATATGAAAGCCCTTGCCCCCAGCCCTTCACGCCAGTTAGTTTTCAGAAACCAAGATTTGACCCTAAAAGTAAACCAAAGAACTCGATATTTACTCAATATTTAGTACTCAATAATTATTTATTGGTGGTTACATTGAAATAGTTACATTCATTAAAAAAAGAACGTTAAAACTAAATGGCACGAGACCCTAATTCACAGTATATAACGTAAATAATATTATTAATGATGCTAAGAACTTAACCTGTTCAAGTGGTCTAATCTTCAATTTTTGAGAAGTAAAATTAGTTTGGTGAAAAAAAAACTCCAATGTTTCTAAAGGTGCTATTATCAAAAAGGTAAATGCTAAATGCCAACTATACCAAAAAAAATGGCTGGTTATGACCACAACAAGAAAAAATCAAATTGTCAGAAATGCAAAAGCAGTGTTACTTTTTGTACTCATTTTAGTATCCATAACAACATTCAGTACCACACCTTAAGTAGCACTTGTAACACTCAGGGCTGTCACTAACATTTGAAGTTGGAGGAGATATTCTAAAAGTAGACAGCACGTTTTATTTTATCTATTTTTTCTTAAAGCGTTTTTGTAATTGCTGCTGTTGTTTCTGTTTATCTTTCCCAATTTCCACCCAGGGAAAATCAAATGGCTGGCAATATGGTCCGTTGCTGGCACTTATTGATAACCCTGACAGATGCTTAAATTTCAAAGGTGCATTATATTTCAACTCATAATTGTTCAATCAGTTAGACATCAAAACATAAATTTACCGCTATAAAATTTTATAAACCTCCCACAGAGATAAATGAATAACAGTGAAATAAAACACTAGCAGTAAAGTACTTACAGGGTTTTTTGATGGAGTTTTCTTGGCTTGTCCATTCTGACGCTGCTGATCAAACAATACCAATAAACATCACAGTTTGCAGTAGGCTCTTAGTTTGCACTCTTAGTTTGCACGTGGGGGTCCCGTGACCATAGCTACCTTAAATCAATCAGCTATGACAGAACTGGCATCCACAACTGGCAGCAGGTTGATATTAGTTAAAGGGCAAAGTTTTAGCTATTGACTTCAAATAAAATTATTTAAAAATGACAAGCAACAGAATGACTAGTGAGCAAGCCTTGCTCTCCAGTAACAATTTCACACACATTTCCTTAGAAAAATTTTGATTTTTATATTCATTGTCATTTTGTGATAACGTTGAAACCTGAAACTCTGCCTTCTAACAAATATTAACCCACTCTTTCCATTTATGACCATCATTTTGTCATATTTAATTAATTTTAAGGTGGGTGTGATCACGTGACTGCTAACTGCAAAGGGCCTATTTAGAAAACACCTAATTACTTTGATTAGCAAGACAGAATTATCCATTCTTTAGTGCTCATGATTGACCAAAACACCTCCATAGCGACAATGAAAAGATAAATTTCAAAGGAAGAAAACAGTATTGCCATTGGAATACTATAAAACATGTCTTCAAAGTAGTTTTATAAATTGATGACTTATACACTGTAATGAAAAGAATTTTAGAGCTGATGCTTCGGACTGTACTCCTTCCGATGAAGGACTACAGTCCGAAACGGTGTTGTCAGTAATACTTATTTCTCAGCTCAAATTTATAATTACCTCCTTTTCAGGCTCAAAGTCGCTATCACTGCTGTCAGAGTTCTCACTCTCTGGTTCACTAAGGAAAGAACAAATGGAATCAATTTTTGTTTCTGATCAATGAGTCTTAAGTTAATTTGCTAAAAATAATTATAAAAGCCCCAATCGTTCTCTGTTACCCCAACAACAATTGCATGTAGAGTGTATGATTAAAATATCAACTTTTCTGTTAGGTATCTTTATAAATAGATGTAAAGGCCCGTTCAAACACCTCAAACATTTTTTAATTTTTTTTTTGTCAGAATGAAAAAAATAATTTTAGACACAATCATTAAATAAAGGTTTAGTAGTAGAGAGTACTGAGAAAATTAAAAAAATCAAAACCTTGTTTTTTTAAATCAGTTATCAAATATATTTCTAGGTTAATACTAAACAAAAATTAAACCAAAACTGAAGTTTCATTTGCCGCAATATTATTAACTTAAAGTGCATCACTTTGAAAAGACCTTAAGTTTCTAAAACGTGAAGGGTGGTGTTAACATTTTTTAAATGTGACATAATTTAGTTTTAGAGATATCCACGCTTAAATATTCAATTAGATGCCATCATAAGTTGTCAATATATTCTTTAATAAGAAAAGTATTGTTTTTTTTTGTAAACAAATAGAAGACTTGGCTTGGGAAAATTGGCAACTTGATTACGATTTTAATATTATCAGATAAATGCAAGATTTGAATAGCTGACCATCTCAATAATGAATTTGCCAAGTTTCTCAGCTAAGGACTTCAAATATTTCACAAAAAACAATTAATACTTTTGTTATTAACAAGGTCAGGGAGCACAATTTATGACATCATCAAATTTAATATTCAAACATAAATATCTTGAAACCTAAATGTGATATGGAAAAAATTTCAAAATCATCATTCAAGTTGTAGAAAGGTCAGACTATTAAAATAGACGTATAAAACTGGTTTTGAATTTTACACTCTAACAGATGAAATGCTTGAGATTTTGCGAGATTTTGTTTAAAAATAAATAAATGTAAGTTTTATTACAACTTTCATAACAGATTAACCCTTTAATCACAGTCAGTCGGTAATCAACACCCAACTTCTCCTTACAAAACACATACAAAATAGGACATATGGCAATGAGAAAATGAGAATTGATCAAACAAAGCAAACTACTGAAGATTAAATGTAAAATTCTCTCAAACTTATTTAATGAAAAGTATGGGCTCAAGTTGGGAGAATTTAACAATACAACTGGGACTGAAAGGGTTAAGTGCAATTATGAAAACTGATCATAGAGAGGTAAACTAACTTTAACAAACTAAAACCAAAAACAAATGTGTATGTATTAAATGAAAGTGGCAATAAGTATGGTTTCTGTTGAGCTGCTCTAGCTTATCCAGTGTTCTAGAAACCTTCCATATGTTACGATAACTTAAGGCATGTTGTAAACACAAAAATCGTTTTCTAGATAAGATTCCTTCCATTAGGTTGTGTAACCAAGTATAAAATTATTGAAGTTAAACTTTATAAATTTGATGTATATAATTTACTTATAATTAATGAGAGCAAAAACAAATATATAGTAAAACATAAATTATCAAAATTAATTCATTTGTATAATATTTTAATAATGTTGTTGCACTGTTGCCATGGACAATATTATACCTTGCATACTTGTCCAAGACTGCCTTTACACTATGCACCTTTTTTGGCAAATTGCGCTCATAACTGCAATGTTGAGGGAATTATCACCAATTATAATAACAGAGCTACAATAATCACTCTATGAGAAGCAACAAAAAACAATTGGGACACAAAAGAATTCCTTGTATGTAATTAGTGAGTAGAGTACATTTTGGAGTATCATTTACTGGAGAGCCCCAAAACTACTGCCTGTGAAGGTACAACACCAAACTTTTGTCTGTAGAAAATTTGTTTTTGTTCATCTGGACAAATTATCTGACAACATAATTTTTATGCATATATTGATTCATCTAGATCAAGAATTAAATTTTTAATTTAACATATTATTAAAAGATCAATGTCTAATAAAGCTTTTAAATTCAAAAAATTTTGCAAACTAAATTTATCCTTTAAATTCATGTTTTGAAATAAGGAAATATCTAATATAATATATAATACCTTTATTTAACGTGGTCAATGTTCTTAGCTAATTAGCTACTTTACAGACATGCCACGAAGAATAAATAAATTAATTAAAAATGATAATAAAAAGAGAAATTCTCTTAAATATCTATATAAAAATCTATATATATATATATATATAAATAAAAATTATTAAAATATAAAATATAAAACAAT
>JAOBBB020095674.1:0-13387 GCA_025331005.2 Zoanthus gigantus
AGCGAGTTCGAGATAAACAGTAGTAAATAACAGAGAAAATACTAGTCAAATCCAAGGGGAATGGGATTTAGTTCGAGATAGAGCGAAAGTTCGAGATAAGCGAGTTCGAGATAACCGGAGACTACTGTTAGTAGTATCTACAAGAACAGTTTCAATGATTCAGTATAATTCGGTTACTAGAAACAAGAATCTTGGACAGAGAAAATTCAAATGTTATATTGCTATTCGAATTGGTGAATTTATCCATCTTGTGTCCTGTGTCATCCCCAGAGTTGATGAACTTGATTACAATGCTCACAGTTGAAATTTGTAGCATCAAGTCATAACTTCCAGTTCTTACAAAGATTTAAACAATCGATCAACATATCAAAAACTGTTTTAGAATCTGTTCAAAAAAATCAAAAATGTGAGAAATAAATTCTAACTTTTTTTTTTTGCTGGATCTCCAGACTTATTGTAGTCAGCCTCCAAATTTTGAGCTCTAAAAGTTGGAAAGTCTGCAGTGGGGTACGCTAGAAAAGAGTTTCCATTCTCGGGCACTCACGTTTTCTGCCTCATGTCATTCTACGAAAGTGGGGATATGATAGGTTGGATTTCCAGATGATAGCCATATGTGTCAAAATGTGTTAAATTATGCAAATATACAGGGTTTCTATTATTAAAAAAAAAGTTCATACTTTTTCGTTCAGACATTTAAATTGTAACAATTTTCCATGGTTATGCATGACCCTTTTCAAAATTCCGTACTTTCCAGACCTGGTAAGAGAAATTCTAAAATCCCATAACTCTCTGCGTTTTTCACAACCATTTGAATCCTGTGTCAAGTTTTCTTTTTAGTAGATTTCTCTCTCTCTCTCTCTCTTGCCATGAGAGACCTCTGCTAGCAGAGCCAAGTGTTAAGACAAAATGGACGAATTAAAATTATAATATTTACATACACAATTACAGACAACGACCATAAAACAAAAGTGTTTTATTTTGATTTAATGTATATTGGCTAGTAAAAAAACTAATAATAGGTAAAAGAGAATGAAAAACAACATTTTAAATTCATGCAAAATATTATCATCATTTTTGAGTAAAACACGTATTGACCTTTTTCACAGTATAAATTATTCTTTTGTCTCCATTTAAATTTGCTCGACAACCCTCGCTCACAAGCTTTAAAATGAAAAGAATATGTTACCCAATACAAGGCTGGGCAGGCAAAATTGAATGCAGACAAAAGAATATTTGAACTGTGAAAAAGGTTAAATGTAACTAGTTGGTTTTTAACTTTTTTATTTAATAAATAACTTGAGAAAATGGCAACAAATGTTGTTTTGTCCTTAAAAATTGGATGTAATTATGAGATTTGAGAGTCATAAATATCCTATAAAACAAAACACAT
This sequence comes from Zoanthus gigantus, assembly GCA_025331005.2. Taxonomy (NCBI): domain Eukaryota; kingdom Metazoa; phylum Cnidaria; class Anthozoa; order Zoantharia; family Zoanthidae; genus Zoanthus; species Zoanthus gigantus. The sequence goes on from JAOBBB020095674.1 coordinate 1,391, forward strand.
TACTTCTCCTGCAAAAACAAGCTACTTTACACCACAAACTTGGGAAAAACTACAGCCACTACATTCCATAAAGTGTCTTGTTAAAAATTAAAAGAGCGCCTGGCTATTAGGTAAAACACATGATTTAATTTACTTTAGGTAAAAAGGTCATAAATGGATGCTGAGTTGGTGCTTCTATAGAAACAGTTTTACAAGTAGTTAAATTTTACACCATAGTGAATTGAGAAAGAGTTTAAAAAAACTGACATTTTGGACTGTAGTCCTTCATCAGAGTGAATGGCATTCAACTCCAATGAAGTACTACAATCCGAAACGTCAGTTTTTAAAATTCTTTCTCAATTCACTACGGTGTAAAATTTAACTACCTGTAAAACTGTTAGGTAAAAAGGGTTGATCATTGCAATAAGTAGAGTCGGAAGCAGAGTGTTAGCTGTTCATCAGATCAACACTGATTGGCTAATGCCTGAAACATCAACTTGCTACTCTATGACAATCGTGAAACATTTTTGGCTAGAGCTGTTTAAACCAACTAAAGATATTTTATGTCTATCCATTTTGTCCAAGTTGCTGTCATATATTCTCTTATCTTGCCAAATCTTCCTGACACGAATTTTGCCATGAATTTAGTTCAACTCCCAAGCCCAACTCCCCAGAAAGCTTCCAGCTCTTAATTTAAGCAGTTTTATCTTAAATCATTTACTACATCTTACATTCCCAATCCTTTTTGCCATCCACACCTTTTTACTTCCAGTTAGTTTAGCAAGACTGCATCTCATGTGAAATGCTATTACATTGCCATCTCTTGCTAGCTTTCTTCTTAATTATTGCTGAAGCAAATCACATTTATCCAATAACATTTCACTGATTATAACACCCTGACTTGTTGTCCAATTATGGTAAAAATTAGCTGTTTCTGCTTTCACACATCACAGTTGGAAGTCGGGCTGCCTGCTCAAATCCTTGTCTAGCTTGTTCAAACTCTGTGTTCAGCTTTGTTGTAGCATGTTCTAAATTTTGTGCCAAATCTTGAACTTCTTTATTTATTGTGTCAACTACCATCTCAATTGCTTGCTGACCCTAACAATTTAGGAAAACAGGTTGGTTTGTTTCATTTCTTTAGTTATTGCTCATAGAGCTTTAACTGTAGGAAAAACTTTTTAAAACTCAAGCTGCTTAACATAATTACAATGTTTTAAGGAAACCTCGTCTGTCCAATATCATTGATCTCAAATAAGAGTTTTCTTCAATTTGTGTCTACATCAGCAGCTCAAGTTTGATAATTCTCTATATATAATTCATGCTAAGTGATTTGTTTTGATCATTAAATTTTCTGGAGGCCACAATTTTGAAATGTGATGTAGTTGCGTTGCAGTGCCAGACCCCCACTCATTCATTGCTATTGTTTTTATCAAGAGTAGAGACTGGCAGTACAACACAGACACACGTTATATTTCAAGATGGCGGCTCACAGGAAAGTCAGTGATCAAAACAAATTGCTTGGCGTGAACTATATACAGAGAATGATCAAAATTGAGCAGCTGATGTAGACACAAGTTGAGGAAAACTCTTATTCGAGATTGATATTGTTGGACAGCCGAGGTTCCCTTTAAGGCAAAAATGATTCACTGTAGTATGAAGAAAATACGTCCTGCTCCTGAAGGGCTTCGCTAAAACCCACAAGCAGTGTATACAAGGCTACAAAAACAAAAAATATACTAGTTAGACAATTTGAGCCAGATTAAAACATTAGAATCATACATTCAAACATAACATTTCAACCCAAAATTTCATTCAATCAATACTAGCATGTTATGCTTTTTTCATTCTTCAATGTGCAAACTTTAAATATTTTGATATTAAGTAATAAATCAAATATGAGAGACAGTGTTTCATCTTATTTCCAAACACTGAGAAGAGAGTTGAAAATACAACACACAGAAGAGTGTTTTTGATGAACTTCGAGGTGTTTGGAAATGTGATGAAACACTGTCTCTTGTGTTTGATATATCTTCTCAATCGAAAGTAAAACTAAGGAGTAAACAAAGAAATAAAATTGTAAAAATATATGCTAATTAAGATCACATTTCCAAACCATGGTCACGGTTATGATTTCTTTTGTTTTAACTTCATGAATTATTAAAGAGTTTAATAATGGCTAATCAAAATTTAAGTTGCATGATGGTAGTTTTCCAGATACTGTTTAATTCCTTTTTATCAAAAATTGTTATCTCCTCCTTCCTCAAAACACATAACTAAAATAATACAACTGATTTGGTAAAAATTATAAATTAACAATGAACTAACCTTATGGGCATTGCTTGCCATTGTATTAGCAATTAAACTTTCACAGTAGTCCTTGAAACTCACTCCAAATACTTTAATGATAGCATCTTGACTGAGAAGTGTTCTGCAAACACAATGATTGAAATAACTTGCTTTCAACTGTTGCTTCTTACAAGACTAAAATGACATCGAATAAATCATGCATATGTATGCTTGTTGTATTCCAAGAAAAAAATTGTCACAGATATTTGTAAATAAAAAAATATTCAATCTGTCAATGTTGTGCAGTTAATTGCTCAGGGTTTTCAATAAGAGACAGCGACCTAGTTGAAATAAACCTGCTACCTACTTTGATACCTAAATTACTCAGATCATACAAATAAAATGAAAATTTTCAGCTTTTTGCAGTCTATTCCAAAACTAACCATCTACTTCAAAATTTATTTAAAACCCTGTTGCTGTCTTCTATTTCACAAAAACTAGACTTGACAAAGCTTTTTTTAATTCTAAGAATGAAAATATTATCTGAATGAGCTTTCAAATTATTTGAACTAGAAGTAGAGACACACACCATTAAAACCTGAACTTTTACTTCCAGTACTCACTGACTGGTTTATCATCAACCCAATTTTGATTCGAGCTTATCCCCGTAAACAGGGATGGCCGGATTTACCCCACCCTAACAGCAGTCTCTCCGACTCCCACTCTCCATCTCACTCGATTCATGGCATCCTTTTTCTCCAAACCAACACTCTTGGTCTCCTTCTCCACTTGCATCTTCTATATCGTTTTTGGTCATCCTTGCTTCCTCTTGCCCTTCACTTCAAACTCCAATGCTTTTCTCAAAACATGTCCATCACCCCTCCTCAACACATGCCCACACTGTACCATCTCACTCCATTCACCTTTGCCATCTAATCCACTAGGTCCTCTGTCCGCTTTTTCTCCATCAGTTTTGCACCACACATTGCTCATCATTGCTCTCTTGGTCCTTCTCAAAATTGCCATTTCATTTTCCCTTAAACACCATGTGTCACTCCCATATAACATAGCCAATCTTAAACAACTCTGATAAACCATTCCTTTTGTCTTAAGCAAGAACCTTTTTGAGTTCAGCAACTCCCTACATTCTTTGAACTTCACCCACCCAATTCTTGCTCTTGCTGTCACAGCTGCCTGAGTTGCAACCACCACTTGCATTCACCCTATCCCCAAAATAACAGAAACCTCTCACTGTTTCCACCTCTTCACGCAACTCCTCCACCGGTTCTACTAATTCATCATCAACTTGCTTCTTGCATCTTCCACACACAAAATTTGTTCCCAACCTCAGGGTCACCCTCTTTACTTTTGCACATCTTCCATGGATCCATTTCCCGCATTTCACACACAACACTGAATTTGCAATTACTCCCTTCCCACAAATACCACAAGGATCTACCTTACTTACATCTACACTTCACCTTCTGCCCCACTGACTACCACTTTTGTCTTCCAGAGGTTCACCTTCAACCCATTGCTCTCGAATGCCTCCTTCCATTTCCAGAACTTCTCCATTAGTCCCTCCATCATTTCACTATTCAGAACCAAGTCATATGCATACCACATCTCACTCATCAAACCGTTTCTTACTTTCTTCATAACCATGTCAACCACAATCACAAAAACCAACGGTGACAACACAGATCCCTGGTGCAAACCGGCTTTCACCTCAAACTCCTCAGACAACTCTAGTCCAACTCTGACTGTCTTGTTTTTGCATCTTCATACAAACTCATCACTGCTCTCACCATTACTTCTGGTATACCTCTCTTCCTAATTGCCCAATCCAATACCTTCCTCGGGATCCAAGTTTATATTTGACTGAATTTGAGGGCCCCAAGGTCAGAAGTGGTGATTGGAATCTAAGCACAATAAGTTCCCTGCAGGCTCTTTTTCTTATTTCCACACAGGCCCTTTAGCTTTTCCCCCCCAAAAATTAGAAAAGCCAGTTTGCAGGCTGTTCAAAATATTAATAACATGAGTTTTTATGTTAAGTTTTGCAAATGGTAACAAGGTACAGTTGAGCCTGCCTTCTATTTTTTAAAATGCAATTAACATTGAACCTTGAAAATTATAAATTATCTCACAGTGACTTTTCAGTTCTTTACTATTATTATTTCAGTTTAGATTTCTTTCTCAAAAAATAGAATAAACCATTTTATCACATAGACATGAGTGTTTTACTGTAAAATACACCACTCGTAGATTTCACATGAAACTTTATCTGGGATATGAGTGACATATATTCCATATTCTCACTAGTTAAGATATCGCTGATGTAATTCCTTTGTTTTTCGTCTAGTTTTATTATTTTCGATATACTCTTATCTATGCAATAAATAGAAAATTACACCTTGGCTTGAACATATGAAGTTTATCTTCTCGTAGAAAAAAAGATTTCACTCATTCACTGTGCTCACTTATGAAATATTTTTTCCACTTGAGGATTAAAACTTCATATGTTCGCACCACAGTGTAATATCCTCTATATATCCTTAAAATAATTATTCTAGCTAAATAACAAATGGCTGAACAATTATTAACTGCTTGGGCAGGTGTGTACTGTACTTCAAGCATAATATATTTCATAGAATTTATGGTCTGGTTAAACTAAATAATTAATAGTTTGACAAGTCGTTAAATTTTACACTGTAGTGAAAAAGACATTTTGGACAGAACATCAGTTTTTTAACATTCTTTTTCACTATGGTGTAAAATTTAACTACTTGTAAATTCAAATTGTTTCTGTATAAACACCAATGCAGCACTTCATTTATGATAAATAATTAAGAATTGATAATTGAAGGGTCTAGTGCAAAAATGGCGTAAATGACGTTTCAAAGTTCTCAACTCTCACTAGATTATCCCTCTTATCTCTTCATAACTTTTGGGAGAATTTAGCATTTCATACAAAGTCACATTGTTTTTTTACTAGACAAAAATGACATAAAAGAATTTTGATCAAGTTCTCATCTCTCATATCCTCATTATCTCTTCATAACCCTTGGGAGAATTAAGCATTTCATAAAAAGTCACTTAAGTTGTTTTGACACTAGACCCTTCAATTGGCCACCATTTTTAAGCAGTCCTTGCATGTTGTGCATACACTTAAGTGAATGTGATTTCTGACTGAAAGCAAAAAAAAAACTTTGGCTTAAATATTACACAGGAAACTTGAAAAATAAATACTACCATTCAAATATGGCAGTTTATCACAAAGCTCTATCTTGATTCCCACATTGTTTTAAAATGTACCAAAGTTGAATTATTTACAGAAAATCCCACCATTACAGGGTGTCATTAAGGGCTGGGCACTGGGCAAATTAACCAGCTGTATAAACAACTTTGCCCAGCTGCTTTTAGCATCTCTGCAACCAAAATTTTTCAACATTTTAAGGCTTTGCACAAACTTTGCCCGGGTGCCAAATCCGAATGCCCTCCTGCTCCAAACCTTAAAGAAACCCCTGCCATTACTGTCTTAATTTAACTGTGCAAAATTATACACTGTTCTTAGGGGTTCATTATACCCAACAATCAAATTACTCACTGTGATTTGTTTTCTGGATGTTGTGAATACACTAAAGTTTCTTCAACTTGCACCCAACTAGATATTGAAATGTTCTTAGTTCGCAGAGTCATTGTTTTCTGATTAGGGTTAACCGTAATATGTTCTTGTGCATAGCAAATATCATTCAGTCCAATGATTCTATTGACCCAGGAGGGTAAAATTCCTTCTGATCCAATAATTCTTTTGGTTTGGAGACACCCATCTTCATCAACAAATCTGTCCAGCACATCTATTGTCTTGACGTTAGGGTTAAGTTCATTGGGATATTTTCTCCATGCAGCTTGTGCGATTGTTTCCCAACAGTGTCTGGAAAAGGCCAAGTTAGTTGCATCAAAAGATGTAATGACAAAGATTATGGTCATGCTTAGTACTTTTAGTGTCGGTAGTATCTTCCTGGATAAGAATAATAATTAAACCATAGCAGGGCCGTACCTAGAAGTTTTTGTCTGCGGGAGACTACTCTGCAAACCTTTACAGGGTCTCTCATATACAGACAGGGTTTCTAGTAAGGCATTTTATTTTCACACCTACATAGAAGGTTAGGGTCTACAAAGGCAGGGATGTCAATAAGTTTTTAAGTAGCTGTTTCGTTAAAGGTGTCACCCGTAGCATTTCTTCATGTAATTTGTACTCTTTCCGAGTCTTTGTATTTGTAATGAAAATTTTCACCCGTAACATCGAGTCAGCTCAGCCGTAACAAGTGTTACGGGTTACGGCCCTTATTGACATCTCTGTTGTAGGCTGTTTTATTTGAACCAAAATTTTCAATGGCTAGTTTTTGGGGGTTAAAATGTCTTTTTACAAAGGGAAAGGGGCACGAGGTTCACAGTGCTATGTGCATGAGCAGTTTGATTGAAAAGTTCAAAATGGCATGAGTTTGGATTCCTGGTCAAGACATCTGTTTACAATTAAAAATATCGTAGAAAATGGCAGTAATAGTTTAGATTGAGCAATCTGGAAGAAAGATAAATATTATAAACCAAATTCCACTGAGTTTAGGTAGGTTTTTGTAAAATGTTATTTTTCAAGGAACTGATATTCATAACATGATGTTTACTTTGTCTTCAACAATAACAGATGCCAACAAGGCATGAAGTCATGAGGCAACCAAAATAGCAATGTATTTTTGTATCAATTTGCAAATGTTAATAAATGAAGACAAAGTTCCATTCAAAAGTTAAATACTTTTTTTTAATTACAATCATGATTGATTTGTCGAAAAAAAGTCACTGACAACTCCAAGTTAAACTAGGTTGTAGAAATAAAAATCGCCGGCTAAGTCCAAAATCAGCCAGCGATTGCCGGCAGCTGGCTGCTATTTTGAACCCCGGCTTTAGTACTTAGTCTCTCAGTCAATTGAAGAGCAAGGACAAGCTAATAACTTAAACGCTGAATCATTTGATGCAGATTCTTGCAATCTTTTTACATTTACTTGTGGCTGTAAAAAAATTGAAAATGCCAGAAAATAGATTCACAGATAAGGACTTATTTTATTACCCATTAAAAAATTCAGTGTTGATTATTGCTTCCTGCAGAAATTAGAGGCAACCCAGTTACTAAAATGGCTGACTAAACAAAATGCAACTTATGTCATCAAACACAAGACAAAGTCAAAACTAGTCTATTGCCAATACCCATGAATTGTAGTGTAGTGAATCAGTAATTATTACAACAGAAATCTTGTAAAACATACCTTTCCTCTGGTGAATAGCCTCGCCTGGGAGGAGACCTGAATGAAAAATAAATGAAAAATAAATGAAAAAACTCTTGGAATGAATCATGAGGTTGGCAAAATCCTGCATCCTTTAATACCATTGATTAAAAACAGTTTTTATTAAACTATGTTTTCAAATGACCTTAAAATTAAAAAAACTTCCATTTGGTCCATAATTTATATGACTGCACAGAACTTGCTAATGATTAACAACTTGAAACTTAAATTATTTCAACTGTGATAAAAATGAGACAAATCATATTCACCAGTATATTTGTCAGTACTTTGAAAACAAACAAAGCATTAAAATACCCAATTTAGATTCAGTTACAACACCATTAATCTCTAGCATTGCTACAACAAAGGCTTTGAAAAATAAATGTTTATACCAACCTACTAACACCATTAATTTGGTCAATATCAACAGAACCACAGTCCAATAAGGTTTGTTTGGCCTAGCTAAAAATTAATGTATAAGTGATATTTTGGGGAAAAAAATAATCATACTTGGCAACTTTATCGCCTGTTAACAAATACATTATACAACAAAAGCCTTTCTAGTATTTCAAGATTTCAACTGTGTACTATTAAAACTTACCATTAACAATCAATTCTGTGGGTCAAATGGGAAGCTAGTATGTCCTGTGAGTAGAAACTCATATGAAGACTGATATGGGATGTCGAGGGAGATATTTGTTGACCAGTAATATGAAGAGTCGGATGGCCAAATCAGCTTAGAAGCATAGCATTGTGCACGAAAGATCAAACCTAACCGGCACATTGAAGTCTGTGTGCGACTCCCGCAGTTTATCTGATGCTGCAATGCTTGTATGAGCTGCTCTCATCATGATACAGCTAGTAATTTCGCAGAGGGGTTAGCTTTTAATTTACTGGCTTATTCACCTGGTGCAGCACTTTACACACTAAATATTAGTACCTGACTCATATTCGAAAGAAGTATTTTAGGCATAAGTAAAATTTCCTCAGGAGTGTAATTTATTATGAAAACAACATTCAGTAAAAACTTCTTGTTTATCCTCATATTTAGAACCTAATGTGAAAAATTGATTCTAATTTATACCTTAATAAAGAAGTTTTTTAATGAATTTTGTTTCTCTCATGAGACAGGTACTTTGAACCCATGGTGAATTTGCCAGTGGAAGAATTGACCAAATCAATCTTGAAGCTTTTTCAGAGCTCTTTTTTCCTGGTCTATGTACCAAAAGGAAGAAAGTGCTGAGTGCTTGAGTGTGACGAGAAGAAATGGCAGCTTGTCAGAAATTCCTCAAATGGAGAAAGCTTTCAATTGGTAGATTTTAATTGTGATTCAGGGGGTATCCCAACCTTGGCAACCTATAATTTTTCTAGGTGGCGGTGAAGTGGCGCTTTTGGCGAGACGTTAATGTCGTGTCTTCCCTGATTGGTAGTAAATCTCAAGTAAGGATAGCTCTTTTCCAAATATTAATGAGAAGAGAGAATCTGCTGCCTGCCCTTAATGACATGAAGATAAGATGGCCTTAGCAGCCAAATAACCTGGAAAATTACACAAAGCAAGAATATCAGCAATGATATTTTTAATATTTAAAAAGCCAATGTCCCATTTTAACTGAAAAAAGAAAATACCTTCTAGGTGGAGAGCCACGTCTATGATAATCTCTGTCATCTGCAAATCTATCGCGTTGTCTCGGTCCCCTGTATCCCCCAAAGCGATCATCTCGACCATCAAAGCGGCCGCCACGTCTCCCTGGAGGACGTCGGCCATCTCTCCTTCTGCCGGATCGGCCAGTTGCCAGTTCTACACGGACCTTTGCACCGCAAATAACTTTACCATCTAATGCTCTGATAGCATCATCAGCATCTCGAGGATCAAGAAACTCGACGAAGGCAAAGCCAGGAGGGTTTCTGGCCACCCATACATCGTGCACATCACCAAATCTTTCAAACTCTTTCTCAATTTCAGGTTTTAATCCGTTATCCCCGAGATTACCAACATAGACTCTAGTTGTGGGGCGATCATGTGACATGATGCTGAAGCAAAGAAAAAAAAATTAACATCATTAATTTCTTTAGAAATATGTTGTAAAATCAAATAGATGGTAAGCATAAAACATTGAGGTTATGTAAATCGTCTTTCGAGCCAACTGAACCATAAATAAGCACATTTTTTTTCTCGGTAGAAGAACTTCTTCGACTACAAAGTACTGTTATGAAGACTTTGGAAAACTTTTTGTGGGAATTTCGGGCATTTCAAATTCGTGGAAGATTCTCAAACTTAAAAATTTGCGAAACATTTATTATTCATCCTGATTTGAAGTTAGACAAAACTGAACCGAGTACGCTACTACGGTTGTGTTAAGAAATCTTCCATTTAGCCTGTGCGATTCTATCCGTAAACCTTAATACCTTAAAACCTTAATATATACTCAATGCTTCTAACAGTAAAGTCTCTATTTTGAATCATACCTTTTATCTGAACCCTTACACAAGACTGATCAGTATAACAACACACAATGGACGCTCAACTTTGTCACATGAATACATGCACGAAGACAGATGCAAATTGTTCGCTTGACATACGGACTCCCGGATGTCGACACTAGGTCCAAAAATGCTGGGGTCGACATTTGGAATTATCTTACGGACCACCGTTGCACAAATACACCAAGCAACACCAAATTTGTAATGGCTATACAAAGTCCTCAATAACTATTTGTAGCTTTTCTTAAATATTGTAACCCGCGAATTATGTATATCTAATAAGAGTTTCTCTTTCAGTGATCAGAGATATAAAGGAAAGCAGATTCTGTATGAAGAGGACGAGGGGGTGGGGGTAAGTAGAATGGTTGGCAAATAAAAAGAATATATATATGTTACTCTGGTGTTTAAAATATGAATTATGTACAATAAAAACGTTTTCCGACGTTTCGGTTGTATTCAACAACCTTCATCAGGGGAAGTGAAAGATAAAAATTTTTACACGAAAGCTAAGATATAAACTAAAGCGCTAATTAAAATTCAAAAGTTAGTGTCATCTTTTCTTTTCTGCAATAGTCAAATGCAAATACTCCTTGGGGAGTAGTGCTCCATCGTCTCGGTTGAGGCTCGTTTCTCTGAGGGCTGCGTTTCTGTTCTGTGAGCTGATGTAGCGGACGATGTAATACCCTCCATTGAGTGACGATCTTATATCCTACAAGGATATGTAAGAGCGCATTTTAGCATGCCAGAATGGAAATGCAACACATGAATCCTGCGTTATAAGGCTTCTTAATAACTGCTTAGTCGTATACGGAAATACGTGGAGCATATCTAGAGAATCAGATTTGATTAATTATCAGTTCGAAAAAATTGATACGAGTGGTATTTTTAGGAAAAACTGCAACGACAAACCACATGCAACCCAAGCTTAGTATTTGTTCATCGATTGAATCACCTTTACAATTATAATGGTTTGTATGGAGTATGATGGAGTATGAGATAAAATGAAAGGCGATTCAGTCAATGAACTAATACTAAGCTTGGGTTGCCTGTGAACAGACGTATCAGAGTAAAAAAAAATGGAGAAAAGCCAAAAGGCCGTAGAATTTTGGGTGGAAAAGCTTGGTTATCTAGATCATTTATTGAGTTTTAGTTGTCCAGTCCTGTCCTCTTGAATTTTGGAATTCAAGTTTCATTTGCGATCAAGTTTTAAAAAGTTTGGTAACACCTATTGTAATCTCCCTGATTTACAAACACGTGCTAACCCGGCACAAATCCTCCAGTATGTTTTTTTGTTCGCAGTAATATCACTAACCGTCGGTGGTCTCAAATAAAAAGCTTTCGGGAACTTTATAGAACAAATGCCTTTGTTTGGTTAGGCTTGCTTTGTTGTCATTAATCATTTTTGTCAAAGTCTGTATCTGCGCCAGTTGTGGGATGTTAGTATTTTTCTTGATCAAACGTTTTGTTTTTGTTACTCCCAACAGATACAAACTTAGAAATGCATAAATAAAGTATCACAGTAAAATAACAAGGCCTCTTAACGAGGGAACTGCAGTTGCCGAAAATTTGCGAGGAGAACACTGACGCTATTTAACAATTATCCCCCAAAGGGGAGGTGGTGAGTAGTGGTGGATATATGCAAAGATGTAAAGCGTCGAGGTATATATCTAGCGCTAGGCACCAACCCTGAGGGGATAAAATGCACTTTATTTTCAAAGAAACAATACAATGTCAACCTTTTTTCTATTTTTAGAACGCACGCTTCCTGTCATTTTAACTTCCGCCTCAACATCAACTAAGGCCCTGTCCACACTGTGCCGGATAAATTTGTATCTGCAACTTTATTTATTCGGATACGCCTTCCGTCCACACTGATCCGGTCGAATCCGGAACAATTTTTCACCGAAAACGG
>JAOBBB020095770.1:0-13387 GCA_025331005.2 Zoanthus gigantus
TAGAGAAAAGGAGAACAAAAACATATAACAAAGAAAGTCAACAAGTTTCCTAACCAGTCAACTCTACTAACTTTGGTATGATGAAACGTTTTGTTTGCAATCTGTTCAGTTTTGAATAGATAGAGTAGAGAGCTAGCTAACAGAATAGAAGTTTTTAAAATTATTTGTGCAATTTTGCAACAGTGAAGGTCGACTTTCGAAACTAAAGCTTAGTTTACTGCGCTTTTTCATACTGAGTATGATTAATTGAGCTTAAACCGTATGCGTAAAATAATTCTCACAGCTTTTGATAGTGTATGGGATTGGTTTTCTCTGACCTTTGCTGTTTTATCAATTAGGTCAGCTAGAAAGCACTGTTGCTTCTGTTTGTTCAAGCTATAATGAAATACAACACTGGGAATCGTAGTACTAATATTTTAAACATAACAGTCTTCGTCAAGTTATTTTTTTAAGTCAGTTGATTAGTCTTACGTTTTTCAAAAGCGTTTCATCTGGATGAATGAATCAGGAGACCAAATTACTTTGTCGGATGTTTTCTTATCTAATCTGAAAGTCGCTGATAAGAATTTCCATTCTACTTTTGTGTTATTATCAGTTGCTTACATAAGTAAAGTGTCACCTTATGGCTTTATAATTACATTGACTTGATGACAGTTCACTCGAGTTGACAGCAGAGCTTAGCATACACGTTTCAGTTCACCCGGCTTCAGAATTAGCAAACTAGTTGTTTCTAAATGTCCGTAGTTTCATGAAAGACTGCTTTATCTGTCATTATATCCTAGCGGGAAATCCTTCAAGCGGCTTTGTTACATTTCATTACAGATTGCATTTCTGTTTATATGCAACGTAACCGATATGCAGTGAAAGAGGCCAGAGTAAGTGATTTACAAGCCGTCACAAAACGTGCTTTTAAGACTTTGATTGCACTGAACATAAACACGGCAAATATCCTTAGTTGCAAAGCAAATAAACAACAATTAATGCATTGAACATTGGTTCTAAACCAACAGTAAAACAACACGAACTGAAAGTGAAAGTAAGAGAAGTAATCCTTAAAACTAAAACCTTGACCCTAAAGGATATAAAAATATTAAGGATTATTTTTGATAGAAATCGAATTATTACCAAAAACGTATTCATTGTCAAATTTTTATTTTTGTATGATTTTATAATCATATGGTGTTTGCTATTTTATGATTCATTTACTATTGAAAGTACCATTTCTCTTTTAAAGTAATCCAACCAAAGTTTATAAATTTCATCCCTATAACCAAGTAGTGCATCCGGGATCCTCATACTTTGTTCACCTCGTGTGATCATTCATTATTCGCCTACCATTTTTGGTCATTATTCATTTATCATTTTTTTGTTAGTTTTCTCTGATTCTTCCTAAATTTCTTCCTTTTTTCAACTTTGAGAATATTCATATGATGTTATTCTCGTTAATCGTCATTCATTGCTCAGTCTCCCGATTATTCAGAAATCAATTCTCGACGTTTATTAAAATTAAGATAGACGTCAATAAATATTGCCCCTAATTATGAAAGATCAACGGAGGAAGTATCAGCGCCATTTGTAACTTTCAAACTTGGCCGACATGTGTTTTAGTTGTATCATCAAAAGATATCCCGAGGGCCAGAATAACGTTTTTCTGTGAAAGATAACTTTTCAGTCAAGACTGATAGGTTTCGATTTGCGGTTGTTATTTTTTTTTCTTTGTTTCAAATCCGCTTGTGTATCCAATTAGAAGAAGTTTGATTGTTGGAGAAGCGGTGAAAAATCACGAAAAGGCTCAGGTGCCAGAACGGAATAAAAATAGTGACTTTTAGCTCAAGAAAACCCTGGTAGAAATCCTATGGTCAAGATACAGACACGAATAATCTGATCCGAATGAACTACAGCAATGTGCTAGTTGGGATCTGTTCAGGAGCTTCCGGTACATCGTATATGTATGTGCCTAATCCATTAGATGGAAAACACTATATACTAATACATGCATCCAGCTCTATTCTCTTTGGATATCAATGGCATGTTTAAACATGCCATTAAACACGACCAAAATTTATAAGCTCGAAGGCTCCATTCTGGAAAGACAAAACAAAACAAAACAAAACAAAAAAACGAAACTGCCTTATTCGAAAATACTTTTCCTGTTGGTGAAAGCTACCGATTCCTGAAATTTAAGATGATGGTTTATAGTTTCGTGAAACTGGAAAGAAATGTTTTCACTTAAGGTCTAAATATTCACTTTAAAATCCGTTTAAGAATTAAATAGTTTCCACGCCGTTTGCATTTGTTGGTCATTTTAGCGAAAAAGTTGGTTTCCCTGAAAACAAAAGGGAGCGTGTTTTTTTAGATGGAAATTCTAGAAGACAGGAAGGAACTAGTTTGAATAATCATTTACTTGAACTTAATCTTTGAGGAAAACAAAGATCCAGAGAAACCGAGAACAAAATGCCTAGAATTTAATGATACACGAAACCTGTTTTTACTCAGTGTTCAATATTGAGCGTCCATTACTTTTGTTCAAAAGTAAAGCTACGCCGAGCCATTTGGCGATTGGGGCCGGCGCTTATTTCCGGTTCCGATCCTGTATGAGAATCTTCGACTCCCTCTGGACGAGTCACTAATCCATTGCAGGTTAGCTCCCAGCATATGTTTTTACTCGTAAACCCACATCAGAAGGATGGAAAGCTGAGTTAGCTTTGGCGGAAAAGGTGGTCGCGCAAAGGTTCAATCTCGGCAGAGCCTCCGGGGATCGAACCCAGGACCTTGTGTTTGCACTGAGAGATCCTAGATCCTACCAAATGCGCCAACCACGCCGCATTTTTAAAAAGTAAATGAACCAGGGGGTGGGTACACACCAGAATTTTGGGTGGGGGGGTGCCGTTAGACCTTTTTAAACCTGACCCTGTTCTAAACTAGAAATGGCTTGATTATAGTTGATTTTGACGCCCTGATCTAAACAGTTCAGGCCTTTGAATCACGTACATCAAAACCCAGTCAAACCAATTCTCATCCGGGAAGAATTGTTGCACCCTGTTTATTAACATTGCAAAATTTTATACCCTGTTGAGTTCTTGACAAAAATTTCTGTGATTTATACACTCTGTTCTAGACTGCATGGTCTGAAAACCATACCCTGAACAGCGGCACATAGCCGTATAGACAATATATGGAATAACCCCCGGGAAATGAACCCAATCGCTAAAAAGAATGTGAACTATAGCCACATAATGTAGGCATGATGTTTATTTATGATTGAATTAACTAATATAGTATTAGACCGAATATTCAGAGGAGAAAATTCAAGATTCCCTTGAATTGGTTGGTGTTTAGTTCAATAGCATTCCTCTAATCCTAATAAAGACAAATAAGATTACTATTTAAAATACTAACACGAGGGACTCCGATCACGTTCGAGAAAACTATAAAAAGAACTCGCCATGTTACTTCATTTATAGACTGACTAAGTCTAAAACCAAATGCATCAATTAGCTGATAAAAGTAATCTAATCTAAATGGGGTCCCGCTTTATATTTCTAAATTCTTCTAAAGTGTAGACCCGGCGTTTTTAACGGCTGTGGAGACAGTAGATAAACAAAGCTGAAACGTGACTATTCAACAAAAAGGGTTTGTTATTTTCTTGTTTGTTTATTACAAAAACAAAACAACGTTTGTAATTTAAAGTAAACGTTGAATGATAAAAAAAGCTTCATTTTTTTGTTTTCTTTCTTAGCTGCTTAGAATTGTATTCATTCCTATCTTTGTTTTTGTCTAAATCGTGTGTATTTTGTATATAGTTTTTGTTCTAAGAAGGTTGTTCATTCAACAAAGCTTTATAAATAAAAATGTCTCCTGTAACTTCTTCTAGAACTGAAACAATTCCAACTTCTCTGCAAATTGAAATGTTTGTTTCTTGTGCGCATGTCTAGTGAGAAAACATTTTCATTATATTCACAATGGGAAAAGTAAAACCGTACAAAATGTAAACAACTGAGATCTTTTTGCGAAAAAAATTTAAAACAAATATCTCAAAACAAACATTTGTTACTTATAACGTTGGCCATTGTAATTTTCGAAAACACGAACTACAGGACCTGAGTTTTAGGCCGACAAATTTTAACCTTATTCTTCCCAACTAAAAATCTTCTTTCTACTTTGTTTAAAATGTGTAAACTAAAAGAAAGGGCGAAAGAAGAAAGAAGTGAGAGAAAGAGTAAATTTTGTTTGTCTGCACATTAACGCTAAAGATTTTGTTGCTCTTAGAAACTTAAAGTGTTTGTTTTTAAAGTTTGGGTTTTAAAAATTGCTTTTAATAAATCCAGATTAATAAATTAAATAACTCGACAACCTTTTTGGCCATTACTCAATTAGAGCACAAAAATTGAAAGGATTTGTAAATTTCGAACATTATAGCAGTATTAATTCTAATGAAGTACAATGCCTTATTTCAGATGCTTTTCATCACACTGTCTCATATTTTTAAATTTTAAAACTCATTCGCTTCAGCTCGTAGCACTTAACTTTCTATTAGAAACAGCAGTTTATCGTTGATATATACACGGTACGTGTGTGCTATATTTGTCTACAATGAACATGTGGAGAAACATGATTCTTTTTTTTACTAGGTCGTATAAAAAAATTGAAATGCTTACAAAGAAAGAAATTTTTCTTTGGCTCACTAGGAGTACAGACATTTAGGCGCTAACTTAACTAGCAAATTCATATATTGAGACGTCCTGATTATCAGAAATGCCTGTGTCCTGGGGCAACGCACGGCGTGCGGGTAATGGCAAAGCCATAGATATATTTACTGCAGCACGCGTGCTGTAGTAAACTCAGATCACTAACGAGTGACCCGTATGTGGAAGATAATATTTCTAGTACAGGAGTGGAACAGCTTTTAACGTAGGTGGATGATTCAATTATTTGAATGTCAGTAGATGCAACATATGTTTGTATGTATGACAAGGTTGCTGTTTTACGAGCGATTTTCACCTGACAAAGCGTCACCAAGTGGGCTAAAAAAATCTTATTCCAGTCGGAAGAATTGGGGAATAAATAAGGCTGTTAGGAAAGAAAGAAAAATGAGCTAATTAATTTTAAAAGTTCAAATACTACTTAACTTTGGATTTTTTCCCACGATCGACTATTTGCGAAAGTTAGGTGCAACAGTGAACAAAAGATGTGATTGATACTTTTTGAGATCCGTTACTAATACAATAATACTTGATTACACAGTGATCATAAATGTATTTAGTTGATAGCAGTTAGCTAAAAACTTTGTTTAACGTTATTTTAATTACCAATTTTCATGTTAACAGGCTCTAATTCTCAAAACATTGCATTAAGAAACTGAGACATTAACCTTTTATCCAAAAAACCATATTTTACCCGATTTATTCCGTATTCAGTCTTAATACCAAGTCCAAATTGCATTTGTTTGATGGGCTGGGTAGAGAGAAGTTAGATGCTGATAAACTGCCCGTAGCGCGGTGAAAATTCGGAACAAAAAAAAATGTATTTTTAAATTCGCAAAAATTCGCAATCTTGTGCCTGAACAATGTCTCTTCAGTAGAGTAATTGGCGTCAAACTGTTTCTCACATTTTGTAGTTACTGGCGACTCACTGGAAAACCCACGCATAGGTTGGACTAACAAAATTACTTGAGTGAAACATCAAATTTCTCACCAAAAACATAAATATTAAATTCAAAATACTCAAAATATTTTAATGAAATAAAATAAAGGTTTTTTTTTTTAATTTTCGATTTTTCTAAAATGTTTTTTACTTTACCAGTGACTCGCTTTTTAATTCACTTCTGTTCAAGTTGTTTGTTTTGTTTGTTCAACAAACGCAGTAAATGAAAAGGCCATCATGGTCTAAAACTACGTTTACTTTTCTGTCCACGATCTAGAGTGCAAGTTGTAACACGAGATGCCATCAGTTTTTTTTTACAGTGACAAGAGGCAGAACCTCGGCACATGCCAAAAATATCTAACCCGCGGGGCAAAAGGAAATTACTTCACTGCCACTGTTATCTGCCGTTATCTCTGAATGTGCCTGGCTCCGACTAATTTTTGTCTTTTCTTGTTTGCTTTTAAAAGAGCGCTAACACTAATTAAAATCTGTATTTGAAGTCCTCCTTAAACCTCTTCTAGATATTTCCTTGACGGAGCCTTTTTCAAGTTACATAAGCTTTGAGTCTTGAACGAGGGAACGACGCCATCTTTTTTAGATTTTAACAAGAAATAAAACAAAATTTGTTTGGCTTTTATTTTTATAATACTCGTTTACTGCTGAAGCAAGAGTAGTAAACAATATTCAATCAATGTATTTGTAGATGAGAGAGTCTTTCATACAAATTACAGTATGGCCTCATGATGAGGTCATCGAGGCATCAATCCGCAATTCAGTTAACGATGAGCCAATAATAAAATATATACGTGCCATTTCTCAGATTTCGAATGAAAAACGCCTGCAAGAAAAGCAAGTTCGGTGTCCTTTTTATATTGGACAGAGCCTAGGCAACTTGACCTGGCCTTGTCCTTTTAAAACGTCGCTTAGATTTGTTTACAACAAAGGTGACAAAGCGACAAAAATCTCAGCCAGAAGAATGAAGGTGTTTCCAGCTAGCAGGATACGAGTTTGGCTATCACAATGGAGGTCTCTAGGTAAAGTTTTACTTGGGCGATTCACAAAATGTACTAATTAAAATGTCATCCGCGAATATTCTTAGGCTCGCAAAAACGTTCACGTAATATCTCTGAAATGCGACTTTTTTCGAATTTAGATTGTTAAGTTTAAATTTTCCATTTTGGTCGGAAACTTTCAGTCACAACCACAAATCCGGCCGAACTGATACTGTCCCAAAAACAAATAACTTGATAAATACCTCTTTTTCAACAAAGAAATACTTATGTCAATTATTTTGAAATAAAATCAGTTTTAATGCCATAATTGGCAGGATTTGAGTTAAATTTTTAGACCCTCACAGTTTCATAACGCAGATTTGATTAATGTAATGATTGCATTCATGATTCTTACCTTGAGCTGAGAAAACACCGTAGTGCTGAAGGTTTTCTTTGACAAATTAGTGAGGATACTTTCGCTTGTTACATTCACAATTTCTTTCTCTCTTGTTGTTTTAAACTTATTTGCCCTTCTTTATTTTACTTCAGTAAATGTTTTTGAAGTAGACAGTTTGTCTCTCTGGACGGAAGGAGTCCCACTGATAGAATATTTTTTGCTCCAGTTGTTGGATCAATTGACGCGCAATCCTTGTCAAAATCGATTGTTCTGCAGAAAAATCCGGATAAACGCGTATAAGAGCTACAATGGCAATTGAGCTCGCAGTTATCTCACCAAGAACAATGTCGAATGAGCCCGGACAGGTCAAATGTATAGTGAAGATAAAAGAAGAATATATGGTCTGCCCGGCTATGCTGCTGATCTGTTCTGGGAACTAAACTAATACTGTAGTTGTACTACTGTCATCTTACGCGCTCAGATCATTATCTTGACGGGTTTTTGTGTTCAACCCGTAATTGACAGTAATTGGTTAAAACCAGGTGTCAATATATTGTCTTAATAACCTATCTATATCGGATTGTTTCTATAACCAATCAGGCCTGACAACTCCCTACTTACGGGGCAGACTGAGTTAGGCCTTTTCATTGTAATGACGCTTTGTCAATTCTTTTATGGAAGGGAAGTGGAATTGCTTCCTTTCTGATAATTTCACTTTGATGTCCTCATTTTTTACTTATAAAAATTTAACGTGTATTTGCATTTGTACAGAGTCTTCTTGAGTTTAATACGCTTGAGTTTTTGTTTGTGATTCATATTAGAAATACGAATAGAAAGTCACTGAACCAACTACCGCCCTAAGCAAGATATTAACCTTGACTGTGCTGAAAGCTGACGGGCTTTTTTTTGCCTCTTTTCGCGTGGCTGAAATTTAGTTTTGATAAGAGCGGAATAATTTCGACATGTGCAAAGTTTTAAACCTGTTTTTGTGAAGAAAAAGCTTACTATTTCTTGCTGTTTTTAATAAAAATATCTTCAAATTGGTCTCTATAGTTTTTTTTATCATTATAAAGTATTGTTGTAATCTTTTTCTATATTTTATAAATAGTCGACCCTAAAGGTTCTTAAAACACACAAAGATCTAATCTTATTGCTTCACAATGAAACTACTCTAATACCACCACCACATCTCATCCAGCAGTTGATATGCAATAGTACAATTTATAAAATACACAAATTAGTGAATAGAGGAAATTTCTTGCCTCGTTAGCCTTTTTGATTATTGTCAAACTTACGTTCAAAATGCCTCGTGAACTCATAAAAGCTAAGTGTTATTCAATTTCGTAAATGTTTTTAAATTTCTTCAACTTCCCAGGTTCTCTACTACTTCAAGCCATCTCAGCGTGAAATACTAGAATTCTTTTTTCAGGCGAATTTAGAATTGAAAGGTCAAGTTTGTTTTTACTGAAGGTAAACTGATGGTTGAGCCCTCAAGTTTCCTCAAATCAGACGGGGTGGGCCGAAGACTTAAAAGGTCACGGCAGATTAAATGCAGTTCTGCTAGTTGGTTTTTGTTGCCCCAAATCAGCTTTCATTAATCTACTAATCATTTGCGAATTTGAATGAGATACCATACACGATTTTTACTCATCGGTAAAATTGCTTTCCTTGAAAAGCAAACATTGTGCATCATAAAAATGCCCCTTTCATTACGAAATATCAAACGTTGCACTCTCCTTACCACAGGAAGTGGGAAATAAACAACGTGACAGGGTTCTGGGAAATAATATTTTACTTTGCTTTCAGGTCTTTCAAACTTGCAATCTCGATCGCTTCGATGTATCACTAGGGAAAATTTCAACTTTAAGGTCCTGAAACGTCCACATGCTTTCACTTAAATTTCCCTCTGGGAATATTTGGACCGTGTTCGATACCTGCAAGAAGACAAGTTTAATTTAAAATCTGATTTGATTATCTTTGGTTTTCCAATTATTTGTGCAAGCACCGCTTTAATTAACACAACTCAATTGACATGTGCTTGCAAAGTCAGAATAGGTGCTTGATTACATCGCAATGAACGAACATAAAATGTTGGAGGTTCTTGTATCTTTTGTTTATTACGGTTGCGGTCACCAATGTTTTTCTGTAACAAAAATTTTATCTTTTCCTCTATCTCCCAGGGCTTTTCATTAATGACATTAATTAATTTGAGTTGAACATTCCGCAAAGTGAAGATTTGAACAGATAAAGACGAAGATATGGAAACACATCCTAAATTAACTATCGACACTAACAGTGCGAAGATAAAAATCATTCCCCTGGCGCTTTTGAGCTTGAAAAGTTTGAGCTTTTTAAGTATCAGCATTTTGATACTTGAATTTAACTCCCTTCTTATAGCATTTACTTCTTAGAAAAAAACACTGAGATCACAGCGGCGCTTTAAACAAACCACAACAAGACACGTAATGCCGTATCACTCTTCCACGACCTTTTAACCTTTGCTTCCTGTTGGGTCTATATGGAAGGAAAGGAATTGTATGCAATAATTTAAATTTTATACAAGTTTTTCTTTAAATTAACCAAATGAATAGTTTTTTTTATTAACATTCTGTTTAAAAAGTTGAAAGAGGTGCTTTACGTTTTATAATTTATGTTTTGTACAATTGTTACACGATCAAGGCGATGTACACTAATTCCGGTTTCTGTTATGTTGGATTAGAATAAGTCAAAGTACAGTACAAGTCTCTTTAAAGCTGGGTAAAGCTCAGGAAGAACATCCTTTGTTTACGTCTTTACAGCCTCGCCCATGCACTTTTTTTTAATAAGAACAAACTTAATAAGAACAGTGAGGTTCAAATCGCCTAAAAAATAAGAACAAATTAGAAACAGTCTGAGGCATGAAATGAAAATGTTAAAGAAAAAAAACTTTTATAACAATGGTGAAATGCAGCAAGCAGTCGCACTTACTTATCTTAAAAATAGTAATAAATTCCAATTATAACAAATACTGTACTGTACAATATACATATATTGTCGTATCTCCTTCAAATTTTGTACCCGGTCACTAAATGTATTTTAATAAAACTTATATAATAATAATATTTTAAAAAATTTGGTAGTTTGGCGTTTATGGCATTTAAGAGCAAAATACGAACATTCTGAGCCTCATATTGCTGAAAAATATAAACATTGAGCCTGAGCAAAATTTTACTGGTTCTTATTTAAAAAAAAAGTGTATTGCCGGATAAAATGGTAGTAGGGGATTGCTTTTTTCAGGCGGTGCTATAGCCGTAGATTTAAAATGCACTGTTACGAATAGGTCTTAAAGAATGGATAAAAAGCTTGTTAAGGAAAATGCGTCGAGGTTTGAAAAAAAACTAATAAGGTCGGCGCAAAGATCAAAAGTTAAAACATTAAGAAAACAAAACCAATACGACGTTGTAACATTTCATAATCACCATGGCTATTACCAGGCTGCCTGCATTTTTTCATCTGCAAAGATCAAGACGGGCCTTCCCTCAAAAACATCATATTTTTACTGAAAAAGAACAAAAGGTTGACTGTATCTTTCGAATTCAAACTGATTGTTGTTGTAGCCGTTTTTTTTTAATGTTCTTGTGTTTCTGTGGTTTTGTCTTCCTGTATATTTTTTTTAACCCTGGGTAACTTTTCACAAAAAAGCATTCATATTATGCATATACTCTTATGTGTGCTATTTATTATAAAGATTAAATACGATAAGACACTCCTAACTTTTAAGTAGCACTGTCACTAGTACCATCCCAAACTTGTGACTGTGTAAGCTAGACCTTTCACCCATCGATAACCTCAAAATTGAATTGAAACTATTAGAAATTCGGAATTTCTCGGCTTCAGGTTCAATAAGCTGAATTAAGAGTCAAGTACTTGATGTTTCAAGTTTACTTTTCTTTTCCACAGTTAAAACTTTAATAAATAATAAATACATTAATAAATATATTTATATGAATAAATATATTTACCCTTTAATAAAACGTTGGTTATTAACTGTCTATTATATAGGGTACAATGATTAAACAACAGGCTCTTTGCTTTTAGTTTTTCCATCGCGCCCGGACGGTCACAAGCGTCAGCCTGTGCAACAACAACTCTTTACTTAGCCACTCTATTGAGAATCAACTATCAAGTGCGGTATGATGACCGTTAGCCGATGGTTACCGATCACTTAGCCCCGATGAATGAGACACGACAGAAATTTGATGAGCCTGTTTGCTAGCTTTACCATGATGATGATGATGAGGCCAAAAAAGGCCGTAACAGCTGTCCATGACTAGCTACTAACAATCAGGCTCACGATTTTTTTTAGGCTGGATTTAAGGGGTAAAGCCCGCTACCAATCTGGCCTTAGTGCCCATTATAGTGGCTTCAAGTTAGCTGCTAGCACGGATGTGCAATCTGTACTTGATGAATATAATTTTTAAAAGCTACACCCCTCAAGCATTACACTCTCACTAGAGAAAATGTACTGTCTTATATTACCATATAATTATCTCGGATTGGTGTGTGTTTCTCATCGCCTGTTGGAAAGTAAATATGCTAAAATGTCAACAATAATCTTATAATCCGTTACTACGTCGTTATAAGCTCAGCTGTTTTTTTAAACAAACTGTTAAAGCAAAACAGTCCTCTTTTACAATTTAATTAAAGAAACAGTAAAGTAGATCATTGTTAAAAACATGGACTAGCAACAATGTGACCTTATTGGATCATTCTTTCTGAAAACCAAGCTAAACTCAAACTGTTTTCTCAACATCTGTAACCCTATATATACCCACTTGCGCCCATTTTGCTCTCTTCACTAAATTGTATTTTCATCTTGACAAGTTATTTGAATATCACCCCCTACCAACTTTACTGCCATCACTTTGAACCTGTTTTTCAAAGATAAAATTTTCAAAATTATATCCAATTATTCTGTCGCTAGCCAATTTGGAAGAACAGTCTTCCAAAAATGTAAAATCACAACAAACATGTAATCAAAAAGATGATTTCTCAAAGCTTCTCGATATCTAACAGTCCACACTGGAGCTTTTAGTAATAGATTAATGTACTAGATTGTTTATATTTGTAAGAACTTTCCGGTGCCTATATACATATTACACATATGTTTACACATATATTTATATAGTATATATAGCAAAACTTAAGTTGCGTTGCTCGCATTAAGGGAAAGAGCTCTCAATACCATAACCATTAGAGCAGGTAACAAATAAATGTAGAACAATTTAGACAAATTTATGGCTGTCGCTGCTCTGAGTTTCTTGTGATCATTATTTATTTATTTATTTATAAATTTATTCATTCGATTTACTAATTTATTTATTTATTTATTTATTTGTTTATTTATGTTATATATATAGTGGAGGCGTAGGAGAAAAAACAATTACAATTTCATCTCGTCAAGCCTATGTCGGTAATTTCCCCCAGTTATACATATATATAGCTTTCTTAAAAAGGATTTTAAACTTGAAGATACCATATATATATTATTCCGATTCCATTATCAGAATTCTTGTACAATAAAACCTGTCTCAAACATTTTTGTACGATAAGAATGAATAAAAACTAATATGAAAATTCAGTGACTCAGTAAAATAAGTTTCGTTTGCAAAATTTGTTAAGAAATTTGTTTTTGTTCAAAAATGTGTACATGGTTTAGCTCAAGGGAGAAGGCATTTTTAGAATTTAAAAAAAATGTACATAATAAACTACTCAGACAAACAGTTGTGCAACAATTCCAGGCATGCTTTTTATATTTTCGATAGTTATGCTGTTAAATCTTTCATCATTTCTCCGTGTTGCTTATATGAGTGACTTAACGGAGAAATATCTGTTTAAGGCATCTTGCTAATGGCCTTCGTTGGCTAGACTATAGTCTAAAAGATCAAGTTAAGGCAACGTGATTTCAGCCAGCCCCGACACAAAACTTGCGAAGACCGACTTGGTGCTTGGTTTTCAGCAGTTGCTCGTGTTGCGGTTATATATAGTCTCATATAACTACAGGGATAGTGCCTTTACTTAGCGACCTGTTATTTGTTAGAAGAAAAACAACAAAAATATTTTTGCGTTGATATAATTTTTATTTTTTCTCTCAACAATAGTCAATAGTTGTTGCTAATCCAAAAACATCTCAAGCTTTACCGGATTCTTTATTATTATGCTACACGTTTTTTTAACCCTTTCAGTGCCAGTCAATTATAAACAACCAACTTCTCCTTATATAACACATACAAAATATGCATTTGGTGATGAGAAAATGAGAATTGATCAAACAAAGCCAACTACTGAAGATTAAAAATCAAATTCTCTCAAATTT
>JAOBBB020095863.1:0-13386 GCA_025331005.2 Zoanthus gigantus
CAGGTCTGTTGGCCTTAAGTAGCGCATGTCAAAAGTTCTGGTTTCTACATCAAGTGGCCTTTCTCTCTGTTCTTTTTCTTGGTGCTGTACCTCCTCTCGCTGCAATGTCCATCTCAACTTAGCCATTCCCTTCTCAATTTGTGCCTCGCACCTGTTCTGGTCCACACGATCGTAAACAGCAAACTTGGGAGGCAGGCTCAAGACTTCCTTCTCATCCTCGCTAAGCTGTACTCCACCATAACATCGGGGACTTGACGAAAAACTTGACGGTATTTGTTGATCTGCTACTATTATCCCTTCAACTTCATTTTCACTCACTTTGTTCACTTCTCTAACTCCCTATTTCTGTTTGAGATAAAATTTTCAGTGTATTTCCATGTTATTTTCAGGATTTTTACAGGAAGCTAGAATCCTGTAAAATTATTACAATACAATTTGCAGGAAATTTTCATGTTCTGGCTGATTAACCAACTTACTGTTTATTAATATTTACAGGGTCTATCATAAAAAAACACACGATTTCCAGGATAATTCCAAGTTATTCCCATGATATTAGAGACTTTAAGATACAGAAACGCGGAACTGAACTGTTGAACTGTTAGGCCTATATCTCGACCAGACAGAAACCAAAGAATAGTTTACAATGGGCATAAAAGGGTCCATGGATTGCAATTTCAATCAGTAGTTGCTCCAAATGGTTTGATTGCACACCTTTATGGCCCAGTCAGTAAGCTATTTTTTGTCTTCCTTAATGATTTGTAGTTTTAGCATATTGCAAAAATCAGGAGTAAACTCATTCTTGTACATGATTTAGCACAGCATTCATATTTTCTTAAAAAAAGTTTACTTACTTGGAACACTTGCAATGCCTTTCTGCTGCCTTGGAATGATATACCATAGGCCTTATTGAATGTAATTTATTTTCTTGATCAGACTGAAGAAAAGCAGCCAAAATAGCTAACAATTTTAATATAAAAATCTTATTGGAAAATCTTTTTTATATATGTATTTACTTTTCATTTTTTAAAATCTCACACATGGCTGAAACTATTTTAAAACCAAAAAGTGATATTTAAAAAATTGTTGAGAACAAGCTGATAGAGATAGTAAATGGTACTTTTCCTTGTCTTACAGAATGACTAAATTTGCTTTTCTCTTAACAAAGGGGAAAAAAAAAGATGCAGCAATGTTGGCAGAATCTCAATTGTATGACAGCCTACAGATGAATGTTTTTTTACTACTGGAGAAGCAATGTGCATTTATGGTGATCCTGCTTACCCCCTCAGGATTCATCTACAAGCACCCTTTCGAAACCGTGCCATAACCCCTCAGGTGCTGGCTTACAATAGTTCAATGAGTGCTGTTCGTACAGCTGATGAATGGTTATTTGGAAAACAGCACATCTCAATTTTTTGCCTTAGATCCTCCTTCACAAGAAGAATACTTTACTTGATGACAACTGGTGATTTGGATACTTTTATCCATCTACCATGAACAAAGAAAACTAATTTTTATAACAATATGGCACTATTTTTCAAAGCTGCCAAATTAGGGAGTGGTTACCTCTATAGGGATGGAGGGTATATTGGTGAATGAGAGAAATTAATAAAGTAAAATGCTACAAAGAAGAACCTAGATTTTTTGAAGTTTGGCAAAGACTCTTTTAGTTTGGAGTACTTACTGGAAGTTTAGGCTAAATAGGTTCTTAATTTTTATTAAGGATACTGTATTTTATTAGAAGAAACTGCTATAAATCCTATTTGTCCTTCACTGTTCACATTTATTTACCAAAATCTAACAATACTGGGTTAACAGCTAGAAGATATGCAATTTTCAACAATAGTTGAAGCCAGGCTTTTGGTCAAAATGTTTAGAAAAATGTAATTTAACCCCACTATAAAAACCTGTTGATTTTTCTTGGCTACACTGGTTCTTATATTTTGGAGTATTAAAATGACAAATTTCTGCCACCAGGTTCTTCAAACCTGGGTTCTTTTTCACGGCGTTTTACTGTATCACAAGTTTTTTGTAAATGTTTTTGCCCTACTTAATATGTTTGAGTTAAGCAAAGTGTATCAAAATTAAGTATAAGGAAAAATAAACCTAAACTACAATATGGAAAGTCCGATCAATGAGTTTGATGCATTGGTACTATGCACAAAATTTGATACAGATTGGCCTTTTGTACAACATGTGTTTTAATGTTGAGTCATTTTGGAAGCTCACTTTAGACAAAACAGATCCTGACTCGTATAAACTCTTGCTACTACTTTGCATGATACAAAAATAGTAGCAACAACAAACTCTGCATATCTTCTACTTGCTTTTGTTGCTGCTTTTGCTGTTCCAACATGCCTTTAAACATCTGCATTTGTTGTGTTTGGATGTTTTGGAAGCGTTCACTTTCTTGTTTTTTCAAGTTTAACTCTTTTTCTCTGAGTGCAAGATCTTGTTGTGATCTCTCTTTTAAATATTCCAGTGTTCCACTTCCACTTTTTCGGTTCTTCTTTACCTTCGAATTTCCTTCAGAATTCCTTTTTTGTGTTTTACCCATTGTTTCCATTGCTTTCTTACGTACATCTTCTGTCTTTTGCCGGTCTGACTCTACCTTTTCTATGATCTCGTCATTTATTTCTTGCTGTTGAAAGTCTAACAATGCGGCAAGTGTGCTTCTCATGTTAACCCTCAGCGCGTCACACTGGATTTGGTAGAATCACAATCAAACTTCACCTTACAGGTAAGGCTCGTTTAATTTTTTAATTATATCATTCTTAGTACTTTTATTCTTGCGATGTTCGTAGCACTGAGCCCGCGTTACAATTAGTTTGAATTGTTCACTGTATATGAGCCCACAATACATTTTGTCAGTTGTTAACCCAAGTCTCATACAGTAATCAAATTTTTGTTTATCAATTATTCGGACTGTAAATCAGTGAATCGTTCTGCCGATCCCAATAAATAATATCTCATTAACAAGCTTTTTGGTAATGAAGAAACTGACAAGATCCGTCGAAAAGAATTTGAAAATCTCAAAGACAACAAAAAAAAATTAGTTTTGACAGCATAAGGGTTGCCAATATTTACTTGATGTGAAATTCAATGACTCCATGACTTTCCAGGACCTTTTCAAGCAAATCCAGGATCTTCTCTATCAACTAAAACCTGAACGCTAAAGTCGCCCCAATTCCAGGACTTTCCAGGATTTTCAAGAACCGTGACAGCCTTGAACATAGTGCGTTGAATGATGAACCAGTAATTCCGGTTATTTCGAAGTGGCCACCTTCATAGCCTCGTGAAAACCGAGGCGAACATTTGGGGGAATTCGAGAGCAGATCGAGACGCAGTCGAGGGTTTTCACCTGCTCGATAATTCTCACAAACTTTGCCGAGGTTTTCACCAGGCTATGGAGGCACGGAGAACATGTTTGATTTCTTTGTAAAATTATTCTTTTTCGTATTAACAAAGAGAAAGACTATATACGAAGCGCGTATGTGTACTTAAATTTCTTTCATGAAACTGCAACTTCTCACAACTTGAAGACATAGCCAACCATATTGCCACGTCATTTTCGTGCTTCATAGCGCTATGAAAGCACACTTGTAGTCCAATCAAAACGCACGTACTGTCCAAATTATTTTATAAGTTTAGCATTTTGTGGCGTAATGATATTAATAGACAACCAGATCAATACTACGTTATTCTGAATCTAACAACCTGCAACTCGTCCCTAATAAATTGATGATGTGCCGCCTTCCTCTGTTTGAGCGCCAGACTTGCATGATAGATGCCACATTTTACACCAAGAGCTGTAAACACAAAATAAATTTTAGTCTTGAACTTGATTGCAAACTTGAGAAAGAAACAAGCTCATTGCTCATTAGAAAATTAATTTGCATTTTGAAGAGGGGTTTTGGAAGTTTTTTTTGCTGTCTCTCAAATAAAAGTTCTGAATATATCCATACATAATGCGCTGGTACAGTAAAACGAATAGGAAAAATGAATTTTAAAAGAAGTACATTTTTAAGAAAACTGGATTATTAGAAATGTGGACTTTTAAAAATATTGTGTTTATAGGAAAAGTAGGTTTATAGAAAAAGTGGTTTTTAGGAAAAGTAGATTTTTAGGAAAAGTGGATTTTAGGAAAAGCGGATTTTAGGAAAAGTGGATTCTTAGGAAAAGCGAGTAAATAGGAAAAGTGGATTTTTATAAAAAGTAGATATTTAGGAAAAATAGATTTTTGGGGAAAATAGATGTTTAGAAAAAATATATATGTATTTGTGAGGACCAAATTTCAAACGGACAAATAGTCTTGATTGCTTCGGACCAAGTCATAGGAGATTGGACAGAGTTGAACAATATTTTTGCTCCAGTGCGGTGAAACTGCATGGTACTTTGAGAAAGAGGAACAGTTACCAATTAATGAATGTGCTACAGCTTCGGTCATCTTCTTTGTTGGACAATAGATGATTGTTGGACCATCAAATGCGTATTCAATCTTGGATCTAAAAAGGAAATCAACGTAAAACACCTGTCAAACAAACAAACTATTTTTCAGTTTTGAAGAAGCTTCTAAAAATGTTGCTTATTGTCAAATAAAATAATTAATAAGCATTATGGAACAGACATACCTACATACATATACACACATACAAATACATAACTATAAACAGACATATAAACGTTTCTACAAGCAAATCCTTTACCAGCCAAGTGGCCCCTAGGGCCAGCGCTTATCTCCGGTTTCTGTAGGGTTAAGCAGGTGATAGTCTTGGACTTCCCCAGGACGGGACACTAATTCATCACAGGTTAGCTCCCAGCAGATGCTGGTACTCATTTACCGACCTCAGAAGGATGAAAATCTGAGTTTGCTTTGGCAGAAAAGAGGTTGCACATATATTTAAAAATTAATCTCGGCAGAGCCGTGAACTAAACTGGGGACCTTGTGGTCGAAAAGAAGAGATCTTACCAACTGCGCCAAAAATGACTGTGCCCAAACATACATACATTCATACATACATATAAGTTCAATTATACATACATAGGGACCCCACGGTCCCAAGCTCGATCCCCAGTTCAATCCCCGGCTCTGCTGAGGTTTGAACATTTGTGCGACCTTCTTTTCCACCTAAGCTAACTCAGCTTTCCATCCTTCCAGGGGAGGTAAATGAGTACCAGCGTCTGCTGGGAGCTAACCTGCGATGGATTAGTGTCCCGTCCAAGGGGAGTCAAAGACTCTCATCCGCTTAACACTACAGAAACCAGAGATATGCGCCGGCTCCATGGGCCACTAGGCTTGCAAAGGATTTAGCTTTTTTTTCAAACAAGTTTACCTGTCTCACGTGTTTTCTTCTTAGCTTTGATCTTTTTCCCTCTGTCCCTTTTTCTAATATCATTGATTAGCTGTTGAAATTGTTCTTCATTCTCTTTCACTAAAAACAAACGAGCATTGAATGAAGGTTAGAAATACGAATTGATAATGCTAAAATCAACCTAGGCACAATATTACAACTGATGACAGACTTTCTAAATTCGAATAATTCATAATTTTATTATCAATGAAAAAACTAGCAGAGCTACAGTATACATACGATATAGAAGTCTGTTTTTTTCTTTTTCTTTTTCTCCCTGATTTTTCTGCAAAGGAGTTGAATAAAAAAACTTTAACTTATTTATAAAAATAAACCTTATTTTTAGTTAACCTGTTGCACAGAGACCTGGTACAATAATGAAGGAAAGATAAATTTTCCCTTTGATTGTGGTACCACCACAAAAGAACGTTTTTGAAACTCACAAAAGTCATTTACCCTAAGTTTCTAAAACTCCTAATAATAAATTTTTAACAGGACACTGAAAAGCCCCTTTAGGGGAGTTGTCGTTACGTATTTATTTACTTATTATTTTAAAATTGTTTTCAGCAAATACACAAGAAAACACAAAAGTTTTTTGTTAGCTTTGAGTAAACTAAATTTTTTTAAAACTTCCACGACTTTCCAAATTCCATACATGGACTGCAAGTGACAAAAGGCAGTAAGAGACTGTTTATGGCACCCTTGATCCTATCAAAACTAGCTACACCCTTTTCCGAACTGAGCGGATAATCAATCTGGTGCTAATCTCCAGTTTGTTACAGTTAAGTAGATTTGAGTTCAACCCCTTCCTGGACAAGATACTAATCCATCACCATCACCAGCAGATGCTGGTACTCATTTACAGACTTTATAAGGATGGAAAATTGCATAAGCATTGGGAAGAAAAAGCTAAGTAACACAAAAATTTAAATCTTGAAAGAGATTAATAATTTGTTATCACCCAATTTCACCTAATTTTGCATGAAGTGTAAAAAAATTGCAAATATGGTATAACATGCAGGGATTTCAAATCTTTAAATTTCACAAATCCAGAATTAACCGGGCCATGTTTGTAATTTTTATGTTTCAGGGGAGTCAGTTGGGTCAGTGTTTAAAACTTGTACCAGGTTCAAGGCATCACATGTGGGCTGAGGTTAGGCTGTTGCAGGCTGAGGTTTGGCTGATGCCGTTGGGGTTTTAAACTGTTTTACACTTTTGAAGTTCTGACAGCTGGTCACTTGTATACAGTGTAGTAGCAGTGGTGAAGAATAACAAAGGTTGAATTTCATTTAACACATACTGCTACTATAAAAATTTTACCTTATCATTATCATTATCAAAGAAAGATGAAATTGAATTTCCTTACTAGGTGAGTCGGGCTGGAAAAATTTTGAGATTAATTCAGAAACACTACACATAATAATAATGGAAACTTTATTTGCTTATCAATACAGTTGTAAATCTCACTACACATAGGCAATAAACAACTGGCTATACTTGAATTGATACATGAGTACATGAGTAATATGATATAAATGTATATAATAATAATAATAATAATAATAATAATATTAATAATAATAATAATATTGATAATTTTATCTATTGTATTGTAGCAATCGTATACTATCAATGATTACATTGTTCATGGACATGTGATTATTAGGACTATCATTATACAATAATTTGGATTATTGCACAAGCGAGTCTTCTCTTTGCTTTATTATTAAATTAGTTTGCAAGATTGTGATTGCTACAAGTACCTATGTTCAATTTTAAAATGATTATTATGGAGCTTACTGATAACACTATAACAAAAACATTATTATTATTATCGTTATTGGTAATAATACACATAACACAATACTTACTCCAGTAGCCACATTGCCAGAACCTGTAGAAGAAAGTTTCATTCTTGTCTTTTCTTGTTTTTCAACCTGACGTGCAATTTCTGCAACTGAGAATAATTGATAATAGAAGGCTCATTAGTTTTAGAAATACTAGTCTATTAACTAAAGTACAGAAAGAAGAGAGTATGCTTTAAACTCAAAACATTAAAAACACAATAATTACTAAAACAACTAAACTAAACAAAATAACAATAAGAAAGAACTTAAACATAATATGGATTCACCTGATTTCGGTTTCATCGAGTCACACTGGGAATTGTAAATGATGACAAACTCTTGATATCTTTTTATTAGAGTCTGCATTGGAGAAAAACGAAACAAGTTCTTGGGAACTGATTGCAATTGTTCAAAATTCACTATCATAATAACAGGATAATATCACCTAAACCTATAAAAATTAGACACTAGAGTGGGACTTGTACTCAAACTCTGACTTATTAAATTAATATGTAGCGAGCTGTGACAGGGCATGTTATGTATAAGCACATCATTATCATTCATTCATTCATCACCATCATCAGCAGAAGCAGCATCATTCATCATCATCATTATCATCATCAGCAGCATCATTCATCACCATCAGCAACATCATTCATCCCCATCATCACGTCATTCATCTCCATCATCAGCATCAGCATCAGCATCATTCATTATCATCCCCACCAACAGCAGCAGTACTCCAAATCATCTTCATCATCATTTATCATCATCTTCATCAGCAGCATCATCATCATCACTCATCATCATTATCATTAGCAGCAGCATCATTCATCATCATCAGTCACCACTTATCATCATCTTTATCAGCAGCAGAATCATCATTCATCATCATTATCAGCAGCAGCAGCAGCATCATACATCATCATTAACATTCATCATTATTCATCATCATCATCAGCAGCAGCATCATTCATTATCAGCTTAACCATCATCATAATCATTCATCAACATCATTATCATTCATCATTTTCATCTTTCATCAATATCATTAATCAACATGAGCAGCATCA
This sequence comes from Zoanthus gigantus, assembly GCA_025331005.2. Taxonomy (NCBI): domain Eukaryota; kingdom Metazoa; phylum Cnidaria; class Anthozoa; order Zoantharia; family Zoanthidae; genus Zoanthus; species Zoanthus gigantus. Next base: position 8,269 of record JAOBBB020095863.1, read on the forward strand.
TTTATTATCATCATCAGCAGCAGCATCACCATTATTAGCAGCAGCATCATCATCATCATCATCGTCTTCATCATCATACATCATCACCATTTATCATTATCATTCATCATCATCATCATCGTCGTCATCATCAGCAGCATCATTCATCATTATCATTTTCAGCAGCAGCATTATTCATCATCATTCATCATCATCATTAACATTCATCATCATCGTCGTCATCATCAGCAGCATCATTCATCATGATTATCATTTTCATCTTTCACCAGTATTATTCATCGTCATTTATAATCATCATACATCACAACCATTCATTATCATCAGCAGTATCATTTCTCATCACCACCCATGTTATGTTCACTTTTCAATAGTATAAAAATTTGATGGAATAATAAATATTACGCCAGACAAACAGTCGGTCAGGGTTATAAGACTGAAACAATAGAAAATCTTCTATAGTTTCCATTATGGCTTTTGATTTACACAAAATCCAACAAGCGAGACAAAAGATTCATTTGATAATACAACAAAAATTGTAACTATGAGTTTCAAACTATTTTTCTCATTGGAAGTTTGAAGAAACAAGTTTGACTAAACACTGAGCAACAAACGAATCCTCTCTCTGACTCTGGTGTTTTACAGAGTTTTCAAATGACTTGTAAGCCGAACGACCACAAGCTAATTTAATTATACTGTAAATTAAAGCTACAAAAACGGCGGCTAATCGCGCGACGTACATATAACTTAATTTGATACTGTCCTACTTGGAACAATCAACAATTGAGTTTATAGAGATTCTAGATTTGTTCTCAGCTGCCTTTTTTTCTGGCTTGCCAGCCAATAGTTCATCAATGGAAGGATTTAAGTTAAAAATACAAGTTTGGGTTCACAAGGTTTCAACTGATTTACATGCTGGCCGACTACCGTAGGTGGTTTGCTGGCAGATTTTTGAGCTTGCTACCTCGATATGAAAAGCACTGTTTCCCAAAGCACATTTCAAATATTACAATTATTTAAAAAAAAAGTCAAATAAAATCAAAAGTAAAAGCTTGCTGCTCCAAAATCACGAACAACAAGGACGATGACTTAATCTAACACATCGTATAATTTGCCTCTAAAAAGAAAAACAACTCGCCGTAGGATTGGAGTTTTTTGCCTACTCTAATCGTAAATACATGTAGATATCTGAACGGACATAGCTAGAATGTTGCTGAAAATAAAATAGTTACTGTTCATCAGCAGCCAGGTTACCTAAATTATACCTAATATTATCTGTACAGGCAGAGATCTATACTCTGCCACATCACCAACCTTGCTTGGCTGGCTCGTTGGCAATAAGCTTCACTCAGATAAACTTTTAAGGGTAGTGCAATAACTAGATTTGCGTGAAATATGCCTTCGTTGTGCTCTATAATGTGAAGATACATTATAATATCTTTAATGAAACAAATTAATATTATTTTATAACAATTATATTGACAGTGCAACTTTACTTTTACTATGATATTTACCTCTCTTGTACCGTGCGATGACAAATTGAATTCTTTGAGTTTTTGCCGAAGCTGCTTGTCATTCAAGAGTGCAAATACCAGCTTTGGAAGAGTCTTACGTTTCTTCACGGGACTTCTGTTTATGTGTAATTGAAACAAAGGAAACTAAATTTATTTTTTCAAAAAAGCTTGTATGTATTAACAAAAGGTTGGGCATGTATGGTTGGCGCAGTTATTAGTAAGATTCTGCCTTTTGACCATTAGGTCACAATTCAATCCCCCAGTAATCTGTGTGACCTTCTTTCCTGCCCAAGCTAACTCAGCTTTCCATCCTTCCAGGGTAAGGAAAAATCAATGAGTACTAGCATAAATTATGCTGGGAGCTAACCTGCGATGGACTAGTGTCCCATCCTGGGGGAATCAAGAACTCTCATCCACTTAACACAATAGAAACCGGAGATAAGCGCCGGCTCCATAAGCCACTTGGCCCGTAAAGGATTTAGAATTTAAAAAAATTGGCATAACATTTGCTGAAAACTGATCTTGATTTGTATTCTGGGTCGACTACAGTACTGTACATACTTGTACCCAAGGAAATAAGACATAGCATGTGCCACGTTAGGCCAAGTAAAATAAATTCCCGGTTGTTCATCAGCTCCCGCATCACAAAAAAGCCGCTGCGTCATTTTTTTTTTTTTTCACAAATAAATAAAAATAAATTATTACAATTTTCAACACTGGTTTGATGAAATCTTTTCTGGTAGAGAATGATCAGGCCAATATTTATATATGTATATAAAATAAATATTAATATAGAGTTGCTGTTTTTTAATTTGCAATGTTTATTTTCTCTTCCACACATGCTTATTACTATAACTGGTAAGTCTCCTTAAAAAAAATGCATGCCTCATTTACTTTTTAGAAAAATTCTGATGAGAAACCCGGGAATTTATTTTATTTGGCCTTAAGAAATTAAGTTTAAACATGCAATAGCTGTGGTTACACTAGAGCTTTTAACCTCGAGGGAATAATTATTTCTAGTTACCCTCAGGTAAATTAGAAATTAAGAAAATACTAACTGAATTTTAAAGATATTTAAAGAAGTTAATTCGGTATCAGACTTTTCAAAAAGATCTCTTAGAAACTTCATAAACTTTCAAGAAACCTAAAGACTGCTACAATGGTCTAAAAGGGTTACTAGTCAGAGTAATTATTAGTCTGTCAGTCTACCACTTAAATTACTGCATCAACTGGGAGGGGTCTGTGGGTTACAATCAAGTCACGCCTGAATACAGAATATATTTTTGATTAGACATACAGACAGGGGATGAAAATAGCATACTTAGGAGAGCAATGCAGCCAGAGGTAGAAGGCACATGTAGAAGGCCAGTAGGTAGGCCAAAGAAGACCTGGAGTAAAGTAGTAGAAGAAGACATGAGAAAGTTGAACATCAAAGAAGATATGACAAGAAGATAAACAACAGTGGAGGTGACGCATATCATTTCCAACCCCTAGGAGTTGGTAACTAGGAACTTTAAATGAAAATGATGACAGGGTTATAAGTGCAATACATCAGCATTCTGATTAAAATCTTTCAATCATCCTCAGAATTATTTATTGTAATATAGGCACCCCGGCTCGCAAAGTTTGTAACATATCTGCTTTGCACACACAACGCTCCTGGTTCAATTTCCAGCTCTACCAAGATTTGAACATTTTGTGTGACCTTCTTTTCCAACAAAACTCACTCTGACAGCTTCCCTTCCTTCACAGGGCTAACCCGCACTGTATTAGTGTCCTGTTCAGGGGAGTTAAAGAATCTAACCCGCTAAACACTACAGATAATAGAGATACTGTAAGTACCAGCATTATGGGCCACTTGGACTGCAAAGGATTGAGCTCGCTAGCTAGCAACATACAACATACAGTTGCAGCATCAATATGAGTTTCTGTCAAAGTAATACTGTATCTTCATTTACAAAGAAAAGTTTTAATGATAGTCATATTATAGTTTTACCTCACTCAATGTTTTGTTATATACAGGTTATACGTACACTGAACACTGGATAAATAAGGTAACATTAAACACTTAATGAATGACTGCTCACGAGGGAAACAGCTGCTTTGTTTGCCGAGAATCTCTATGTTTTCTTGAGATGAAGTCGAGGGAAACATTTGTGACCCTCCACGCGATTTCGGTGTAATTCTAAAAAGACGTTTGGCCGTCTTTTTGGAAAAGACGCATATCGTCGTCTTTTTGGCGTCTTTAAGGAGTCTTTTTAGCGTCTTTCTTTTGAATAGCGTCTTTTAATAACAAAGAACATCGTCTTTCATTACAAAGAGCCAGGCGTCTATTCCGTTTTTTCCGCCTTTGCGAGACAAAGGGCATCGTCTTTCTTTTGTATTTGACTGTAACACCATTTGAATTCCATTTAAATAAAGATATTACCGCTTCCGCTTTAATAACCAACTTATTAAAAATATGCAAAGTAAAAGCTCAGGTTTACAGTTACAGAATGTGTTCCTTAATGAGCGGCTGAATGCGAGTCGATAAATTGCGTTACATTTTTATGTTACGGCTACAGAAACATGCAGTCAGACTTAATTGCACATCTGTAAACTTTTTTTTGTAACTTCTATTTTTGTGTGGATTCATAGTTTTCTTGAAAGCTACTGTCGCACATTAAACACTTAATGAATGACTACTCACGAGGGAAACAGCTGCTTTGCTTGCCGAGAATCTCTATGTTTTCTTGAGATAAAGTCGAGGGAAACATTTACATTCGAGAGAAACAAAACCGATGTTTCCCAAGGGAGCAGTCATTAAGTATTTTGCTATACAGCATAAACAAAATAAACCACAATAATTATTAAGACAAAACAAATTTATTACAATAATGAGAGTGGAGGTACAACGTACAGCAGTCCTTGTGGCGTTTTGAGTGTTTATGGAGTCTTTTTCTACAAGGAGTTCTCCAATTTGATCTTCTGTAAGATGAGTAAAACGTTTCTTTGGGGCTCTATTTTTGTTTTTGAATGAAAATTGCAAAAACAAACCTCAAGTATGTTTGGCCACCAATTTTCCCGCCGAATTTTCCCACTCTCAAACATGACAGCTCAACAGCAATGCTCATCGGCTGGTCAACAATTTGTGAGATGTTGACCAGCTGGGTAGCACTTGATTTGAACTCTTCCACATTACCATGATTTAGCCAATGAGTGTGCATTCGAGTCGAAAATGCATTAACTATATAACAGTGGATAAATGAGGCCCTAGGTATCATTAATTTTTGTTTTCCAAATTTCTGATCTATTATTTCTGATCTACTTTTTAAAGAGGAGATTCCTCCCACTCTCCACCCTCCAGACTTTCAAACCAAAACCCTTAGCTTAAGCTCCTACCACTCTCAATAATTATTTTGCTTTGGCTCCTACTGTATTACCCACCTCCCTGAATCTGCAACCCAATCAAATGTTAAAGAGTAAAATTGAAGAGCTTACACAGTGTTCTCATTAGAAGCCGGGACCAAGCTACCAGTACCCGTGTTCTTTGATCATAGTACCCGTGTACTTCCCATAAAAAATTAGACCTTAAAAAACTTTAAAAGATCGACATTAGAACAAACAT
>JAOBBB020095958.1:0-13385 GCA_025331005.2 Zoanthus gigantus
TCTCTTCTCTTCTCTTCTCTTCTCTTCTCTTCTCTTCTCTTCTCTTCTCTTCTCTTCTCTTCTCTTCTCTTCTCTTCCCTTCTCTTTTCTTCTCTTCTCTTCTCTTCACTTCTCTTCTTTTTTATAAACGCTATAATCAAAACTGGTAATGACAAAAGTGGCCGAACATTATTTTTAACCGTGACAAGCTCTGCAATAGCAACTTTGAAATGGTTCCAATGAATACAGCGATTTTTTTTTTTTTACATTTTATGTCAATTGTGGGTAACCCTCCTGCTCCGCTGTACAAACAAAAATGAGCAAATCATACACATAACTCATAACCTTGTAAATAGAACCTTGTAAACTTCTAACCTTGTAACTATTTGTTTCACCTTCCAGATTTGTAAACAGCACGTTCCAACTTTCTTTTGAGTGCCGACGGCCAATAAAGTACGAGTATTCCTGCCCGGCTGATAACTAGTTGTTTATAATTATTTCGAGCCGAACTAATTTTACGTGCAACAAAATAAAATGTTAACTCGAAGTTAGATTTTACCTTTTTTCTACTCAGTATAAAAATCTCTGAGTTTGAAAATGATTGGCTTATTTTTTCACAAATATTTGGCCTGATAACAGAAAGAGATGCTTTATTTTTGTCATGAAAACCAGGTGCTTATCATGTGACACCAGGTTTTTCAATCAGTTGAAGGTTGTTTAAAAAAATAAAAGATCAAAAACAAGAAGAAACTTTAATACAAGAAATTTTTAGTTTCATCGATCGTTTTGCACTTAGAAAAAACGCCAAATGTTCTTTTATCAGCCAAACAGCTGTACTTAACATTCTAAAAGCACTTTTTCAAGTTACCACAAGAAACATAGAAAAACCTATGACGGTAATTTGATTTGTGTATCGAGGAAATTGTACTGAATTTAATTATGAATATGTTTATATTTATAAATAACGACGAAAGCGCTGTAACAAATAGCCTATTGTGGTAGGATATTCTATTTCTAAAAATCAAGCAATAAAAGAAAATATAATCCATTTTGTGGAGTTTTTAAAAAATACTATAATCCCCCACCGACTGTAAAGATGAAAGACATTTTACATTCATTTCCGTTGACGCCCAACTGTCAAACTCCGTCAGTTTCTCAGTTATAAAAAACGTAGTTGCAGTATTCAATATTAGCTAATTTCGATTTAAGTCGGCATGTGTAACATTTGTTAAGAGTTTATGAAAGATATCATTAAAAAACGTAAAATAAAATGTATTTTAATATAAAATATGCAAGGTAGTGTTGGGTTGGATCATAGAGCAAGTGGTATTTAAAAAAACACCTTTGCAACTGAATTTTTTCACTCTCCTTTAAAATAACAGCCACTTTTTCTTGTAATTAAGACAATTCAAGGCTGGTTGTTGATAATCGCCGTAAGTGGAGAGAGAGAGTGTCCTGAAGGGGCTACCAATCCCATTTCCCAGTTCAATTTTTTTTCCGAATCCCACTTCGCAATTCTCAAACCGCCATTCCCATTTTTGATTTTTAACATTTTTTTCCCATTCCCAGTGACCAAATCCCAGTCCCAGTGTGGCTTGAACCGCATTTACCCAGGGCAAAACCTGCCAATCCCAATTCCCATTTTAACCCTTCAGGACCCTCGAGAGAGGATCAGTCTAGATTTAAGGCAAGCCCGATGAAATTTAGAACAAGTTGCTCTGGAGTACACTGAGGAGGGGAATAAATCTTGTTTATATATATATCACAATTCTCTTAAAAATTTGTAGATTTGACTGTTTTCTAATTTACACGTAGTTTGTAAAAACTCTTTTACGATTATCTATAGTATGGGGTCGACAGTAGCATGTGTTAATGAACCAATTAGATGGAACTTCTACCTTGCTAAAAACTTTATCTTTTTAAAACTAAAGAACTTAAACAAAAGGCAATCCTTAAAGTTTGCAGACAAAGATGACCAATGAATGTTATTCCAAAGTGAAAATAAATTCACGATGAAACAATTTAATAACTCCAGTTTGCACACACTGAACCTTGTTCAAAGTTCAAGGTACGAAATACGCTCTTTGAACAACTTGATACCGGCACATGTAAACGAGTAAACTGGATCTACTTAAATTCTTACCAGCACCAAGAAACAATATCCTCTTCATATGTTTGTTTTTCGCAATCTTGGACAACATGGAAATTGTTTTCTGACGCGACAAGAAAACCATCAGGTTTACATATTCTTTCATATTTATCAAAATATTAACTTGGCTTCTGTTTGACTATTGATGTCTATCGATCATTTTGTTTAATGGATCTTAGTAATGCGGCGGAACGGAGTGTAAATTAAGATTGCTTTCGTTCTGTGTTTTGCTTTTTTCCTGTGACTAGAAAAAAATTCAGTTTATTGTCATTCCTCTAAACTCTAAAATAATCTATAGAATTTAATTTCCCTCATTCCAAAATCATTTAAAGCTAGATATATCTATTAGGTTTAGTGGACCTTTGAATATCAAAATTACTGCATAACAGTAACATTCTAGGTTTTGTTGTTTTTATTTTTGTCTTCATCATTTTAAAACATTTTATTACATTTATCCATTTCCCCTAAATATTTTAAAGTATCGGTCTGTTTTCAAGGAGATAGGAACAACGGATATCATGGAAAATCCCTATGAGTGTGAGTCGGTATAAGAATCACATATATATCCCTGGCAAAATGTGACGCCCAGCCGAGTGCTATCCGGAACCGTGGAAAGAAATTGATAATTTCGCGATTGGTTATTGTTTCTATTTTTCTTTTTCTAAACTTTGGTGTGTAGTTTGAAACGGAAAACTACATGCATTTAGCCAAAACTTAAAATCTGCAGCGGCCCTAGACTTTCGCGTCTTTGTCAAACCGTAGACCCTATGAAACTTCTATGTTAATGTGTGTCTGTCTCTCATGAGAAAGATCTCTGTCCATCTTAGAGAGGGAACAATGGTGTCCACAATCTGTAGCCCTTTAAAGCCAGCTAGAAATGGCTTGACATGACATAAATAAAGTCATATATGTATGATTTTGATTATTTAGGACAGTCATGGTTTTATTTATGCCGGAGCCCGCAGCATGGTGAAATTGTATTGATTTGTATTAAGATGAGTTTTTTTTTTATAAAGGCAGCATAGCCCAGTGGTTAAATACGGATGACTGCTGTTTGGAATCCTGATCTAAACACTAAATAAATTTGTCCTCCTGGATGCCTGGGTTAAATTCACCATGATTTGTGTTAGTGAAATTGTTTGTCTCCTATCGGTTGAGATCCTAACTAGGAAAATGGGGTAATCATAAAAGATGTAAACCCGTCAAGTAAATTTTAATTTTGTTACGACGCAAATGCTAAATTTGAACTTTTGACTCAGTTCTCACATTTTTCATCTTGCAACCAGAAATCCTTGTTTTGAAGTTTTATTATTAAGCATTCAGTTCTATAAATATTAACCCACTGATAAGTGTTAAGCTATTTTTGTGTAAACAGCTTGCTAAAAGTAAAAGCACATCACTACCAGCTCTAGCCAAGGCTGAAAGTGGGAGTATATATATAGTTTTATAGGTACTGTTCTTGGCACCAGCTACTTAACCGACGGAAACTGCAGTTAGGGCTGGAGGAGGGACAACTAAGCGAATCATAGATCCCCAAATAAAAGAAAAAAAAACTTCCTCACAAATTGTTCGTTCGTTCGCCGGTTTGTTAATTCATTACATTCAATTTGTTCATGTATTTAAACATTTCGTTATTCATTTTTTTTCCACCGTGTAAACGTTACAGATTAAGAGCCAAGGCAATACTCCAATCGTTCATTTTTGTTTGTTTGTTTGCTTCTTTCTTCATGATACAACGTAACAGTCAAACAGACGTTGTCGATCGACTTGACCGTATTCAAGATGATAAAAAATGTTAAGCGTTATCTAGATCAATGCAGTTTTGCATTGCAATTTCTATTTTTTTCCATACTAATTACGCATTATAATTCGCTTTCAACTTCTTTTCTTTTTGCATCTTGCGCTACCTTGCACAAAGTTTAAAAACTTTTAGTGTTTTTTTTGTGCATAAGGTTTTTCAGTTTAACTCTTTCAGTCCCAGTTATATTGTTAAGTTCTCCCAATGTTTCATTGAACAAGTTTGAAAACATTTTACTTTTAATCTTCAGTATAGTTTGCTGTCTTGATCAATTCTCAATTTCTCGTTACCAAATGCTTTATTTTGTATGTGTTAGGTAAGGAGAAACAGGGTGTTAATAACTGACGTCTTAAAAAATCAATTTTTAAAATCAAGTTAGTAGTCTATTCCAGAATGATACACACGTCATAGCTAACAATAAAACTCCATCTGGTATTGGACATAAATCAGTTGGCTATTTACAAAAGTAAAACGCTTTTAAAATCATGAAGTTGTTTGAATTATCGGTCAAATACTTTCAGAGTCAAATTGCGATTCGTTGTGAAGACTTTTCGCCATTGTCGTAGATGTCGGGAGCCCAGAAGATGTCTATAAACTATCCCGAAAAAAACTCACTGGTGATTTAAATAAAAACAAAATTACCTCTATAAGTTTTTTTTTTATATAGAAAACATATTTTAAGAACTTGGTCATACTTGCGAAGATGATCGTACAAAGAATCTGCCTCAGTCTGCTATTCATTTCGTCAGATTAACACTGTATTCAATCCGGCAACTAAAAAGAGTTTTGACAAGTACAAATTCAAAGAACCCAGAATTAAGAGTATATATATCAAATATCAAAACTCGTGTATCTTTAGATAGCCGGAGTTCGTAAGGCGGACAGGGGCTCTGTCTTTCTGTTTCTGCTTCATAAATTTAGCAACATTTAAAAATTTTGTAGAAATATTAATTTTCATAACATTTAACAACATTTGTCACAGAAATTATCAAATATTTGAAACATTCACCCTAAAAATAGACGTTTTCACAAGAGAGGTGTAGATTTATTTTTGGCTCGCTTATTACTATTTGTAAATCTAGTCGACGAACACAGACAAAAACAATACTCTATTTGTAAATCTAGTTGAACTCCAATTTTCTGATTTTTGTCATATTCAATTTAAAAGCCAGTGTATATTTACAAAAGAATAACTAAAACATTTTTAAAATCTTTGACACTGAATATTCTGAATTGCAACATCTAACGTCAAGCTGTCTTTACAAGAGTGTTCGTTTCACGTCAGAATTAGAAAAGGTTAGCTTCTCTACTTTATATAACAAACGCATTTTAAAACTATAAAGAATCGTCAAGGAAATGAAAAATGAAAGTAAACAATTGTAAATTAACAGACAGAAAATTTTTTAAATGCACAAAATGCTTTCGCGACACAGTTATCACTGCCAATTAAGTGTTTATTCTGAATGGCGATCAGTGTTTAATTTCACTGATATAAAATGAAGAATCGTGGTTTTTCAAAATAGGACGAATCTTAGCTAGACAACGATTCAGACATTTAGCAGCTGGAAGTTTTCGACCAAAGCAGTGAAGTGGAAATGTTAAAAATAATGTGAGCAAGATAACAACATTGGGTCAACAAAGATTAATTGGGTTATCCATACCCATTTTATCCCAAAAAATAAACAACATGAAAAGATTCGATTCAAATTCTGGTACAGCAGTCAGCAAACCTGTCTTTCCTTCAGGCTCTTTCCACAATCGACAAACATCTAACCGCATGCAGGTTATCAAAATTAACTCGAGTCTTCAGTTGTCGTGGTTCGATCGGCATCCTAAGTGTCTATGAAAAACAATTCAAACTCATCCCTTGGCAAAAACAATAAACGGCTTCTATCAAACAGAAAATAAAATTCTCCCACCAACAGGAGATAAATAAAGAAAACTTGAGATACAATAGGTGTTACTGCTTTGCTCATTTGTTCGTTGTTCTTGTGAAAAACGAAACCAAAACAAATCTCGACGCGGTTTTTGCTCTTTGAAATGATATGTTTTTAGTTTGGCCTAAAGCACTTCCGTAAGAGAAAAAGGTGTTGATAGCTGGTATGTGATCATGGAAGGTTTTTGTGAATGTAAACATGGCAAATCTTCAGAGGTCACGTGCAACCCGACACGGGGTCATTACATTTCGTCTTTTTCCCGCCTGCTCACTTTTCCCCAGTTGCAAAACGCGGGAAACGCACGCTCATAACTTTGGCGTACGATACTGGGTTAAGTATCCTTGAATTGAATTTAAAACCTCATTATGTTTCAAAACAACGTAATATCTACTAAGATGAGCTCAAATCAACAAAAGAATACTCCTAAATACGTCAGATTTGAAAATTCAGTAAAGACATTGTGTGGGGGATAGGTCATTCCGGTCAAATTCTACAAATGATAAATTCATATTTGTGGGTTGACATTGACCATCCTGAATAAAACATCCCATCACAACAACACGCTGCGAACAATACTATTAGCGGTATTGTTCTCAAACAATTTTCATTGGCCACTTTCCAAGTTTTAAATGCTAAACAGAACATTCCAACGTGGCATAGATCTTGAAAGTAACACGGAGAGTAATTCTTAAAATGCACTTGCCGAACGATTTCCAAGAAAACGAAATTAGGAAACACTAGACATTATTTTGAAGGAGTTTTGATATATTCTAAAAACTGGGGCCGTCATGTGATTTCTAAGCGAGTTTGGAATTTAAGAAGACGTTTTGAGGTGTGAAATTGACAAAAAGCGCTGCCTCTTATTATGCAACTTGCAAGAGAAAAAAATGTCTTTCAGAAGCCACGGATATGTTCAAGAACAACAGCTTAGAGATGTGCGGAGAACTTAGAAGTCAAAGGATGACTCAGTTTCATAACACATTTGAGCTTAGATGTAGTAAAAGTAGAAGGCAAAACGCTTTCACATAGCGGGCCAGTACTGAGAAATAACAAAAACACGCCACCGCGCTTGATCAGTCATGTGCACACCAATTAGTATTTTTTATGTTATCCTATAGCACTTGACAGTTACAAAACATTGGCATTAGTGTAGAATATTTATTCATTCTTTTAGCATTTTTTCTTAGAAAAACCAAGTTAAATATCCTTCATTTCAGTTAATATATTGATTGAGTGGCATTTTCGAAAAGATACTTAAGTTTTTAGGCGCCAAGAGAAATAAATTCACGTTGAGATTACAATCTGAGAACATGTAGTTGATTTTCGTAACAACAATCAGATCTGGTAATTTACAACTGTAAACTGCGAAGCATGACCAGTTCATTGGTCGATATTGATATCAATTCTTTCTTTTGATTGACAGCTAAATCAAGTTTCAAAATAAAACACCACGTGAGTGAATATTTCAACCACACCTTTGGGATCTAACAAAGCTTCTGATTGGCTGTTGGAGCATGTGCAACAAACTGTCATGATTTCAAAGAGACAAGCGAGAACATGACGGCGAATAGATTGCAAATTTCGCACATGTGCTGTGTGATCAATGGATTCCGGTAGTTGCTCACCACTGACCTTATTGTAAATTCCAGGTTTTCGGCACCCGAAAAATCAGATTCAATGCGTTTGGTTGGGGACGTTATGGCAGAGAGCTTGGTTCAGCCTTCAAGGTACAATTATTGTCCGTTGTGTCGTAATGAGTATGAAAACCTTAAAGTTTTGCCCTGTTTACACACTTTCTGTACGAGATGTTTGACGGAAGCTGTTGAAAACGGTCGGTTGAATTGTCCAACTTGTCGAATGGCTGTCCCATTGTCGGAGAACGGACTAGAATCCTTGCCATCTAATATACCAAGTGCAAATAGCATCTTCGATGTGCTTGTAACAGACGAAGGGAACTTTAGTCAAAGCTCTAGTTTTATTCGAGCAATGACTATGATTTGTGAATGCAGTAGTTGTCATGAGGGTTCAATGGTCACTTCTCACTGTAAAGATTGTAGCGAATTTTTGTGTGATAGCTGTGTACGAGCCCATCAAAGAGTTCGCTTAACGAAGGAACATAGAATTGTGTCGTTTATCGAGGAAGCCGGTCGTTTGAGAGGAGATCAAGGACTTGTGTCACAATCGCCGCTATCAATTCTTTCAACTAGTCCAGTAAGTAGTGGTGCATCAACCATTTCATCGCCGGCCTTGAATACAAGCTCACTAGCATCAGAAAAACTGCAGAACGACGATTTGGAACGCTGTGAAACACATGAAAATGAATTTTTGAGGCTTTACTGCGAAACCTGCTTTCAACCAGTTTGTCGTAAATGTACTCTTAAAGAACATAGAAACCATAGTTTCGTGTACTTGAAAGATGTTACTGAAAACACTAAAAGTATGGTTCTTAAACTTACTGCTGATGCGCAGGTCGAAGCTGGCAAAATAGAAGAAGCTGTGAATTCTGCCCAGATATTGTCTGAAAAAGTAGAGTATAGAGCTCAGATTGTCAGCAACGAAGTGCGAGCTACGATTGGAAGGCATATGAAGGCGTTGGAAGATCGTGAACGCGAATTATTACGAAGAGTTGAAAAGATTCGTCAAGTTAAAGGTAAATCATTGCATTTACAAATTGAGGAACTTAAGACATTGTTGAATAAGTTAATAAATTTAAAAGAAAAGTCTGAAAGAGCTTTAGAGTTAGGTACTGAAACAGATCTAATGGCAGTTAAAACTCGGTTGACTGAGACCCTGAATGATTTCAGATCGAAGCGTGGGTTGCTGCAGATACATGAGGACGACGCCATTTTATTCACACCTCCTGATTTAGCTTTGCAAACTGCTATTAGCTCTTTAGGAATTGTCACAAGTAGTACATTTTCACCCTATTCAATAGCAACGGGAGAAGGGTTGCGAAGGGGAATTCGCGGTAAGTCTGCAATGTTTGTTGTGCAGGCCAAAGACCACCAGGGTGAAAATCGATGTGTCGGAGGTGACCCCATAAGAATTGTCATTCTCGGGCCTGATGGTATTTACTCTCGGGGAGATGTTTTAGATCGTCAGAATGGGACTTATACAGTTTCATATAGGCCTCAGCTTGAAGGAGAACATGTAATTTCTATTACGATAAGAGGACAACACATCCAGGACTCCCCTTTTCGAGTTACGGTTAAGAAAGGGCGGAACTATGCTGGCATCGGGCCAGTCAAATTGTCCTTTGGCACGGAGGGAGAATCCGATGGTCAACTTTGTAGACCATGGGGTGTTCACTGTGATAAAGATGGCAATATTATTGTTGCAGACCGCAGCAATAACCGCATTCAAGTCTTTAACAGCTGCGGGAATTTCCTTCACAAGTTCGGATCTGCCGGTTCAAGAAACGGTCAGTTTGACAGACCGGCGGGGGTGACTTGTGATGGAGATGGACGAATTATTGTGGCTGATAAAGACAACCATCGTGTACAGATTTTCAAGCCAGACGGAACGTTCATTCTTAAATTTGGTGAGAAGGGTAGTAAAAATGGGCAGTTTAGTTATCCATGGGACGTAGCAGTTAATAATGAAGGTAAAATTCTTGTTTCGGATACCCGTAACCACAGAGTGCAGTTATTTACCCACGATGGCCAATTTATCAATAAGTATGGCTTTGAAGGAGCGCTATGGAAGCATTTCGACTCTCCTAGAGGTGTTGCATTTAACCATGAGGGGCATATGGTCGTCACAGATTTCAACAACCATCGTTTACTTGTGATCAGCTCTGACTTCCAGTATGCACGCTTTTTGGGAACCGAAGGAAGTGGCAATACACAGTTCCTTCGTCCTCAAGGAGTTGCTATCGACCAAGAGGGGAACATCATTGTTGCGGACTCCCGTAACCATCGAATTCAGATCTTTCAACCTAATGGAAATTTCCTCTGCAAGTTTGGAACACACGGCGCTGGAACGGGGCAGTTAGACAGACCATCAGGGATCTGCATCACACCAGAAGGTCTGATTGTAGCTGTCGACTTTGGAAATAATAGAATCCAAGTGTTTTGAATTATGTTTTTCATTTTTTAACGACTGCTTTTTTGCGGCTTTCTGTAACAGCCATTCATTATGTTCGTTTTAATTTGTACCAGTTTTACTGAAGTAAATGGCTCACTGGCATTGCCTTTTTTAAGTTGTAAGTAATAGTTCAACGAAATTCCTTTTTCTTTAACTTTTTTTGAATCATATTTCCACTCGTGCTTGTGTGCTGTAAAATTAAGATTATTTTGTTCAATTTCTATTCAACTGAATAAACGTATCGGATAAATGTTTGTCGTTGATCGGTTTCATTCATATGCCAATCGCGCATTTTCTCCGTTGTTGATTTTTGTTTCAATCCCGATTTTCATAAATCATTAAATGTGTTTCATCCACTGGGGTTCTATTTTCCAAAGTTACTTATTTCCCCAGCTAGTTCCAAAGTTGGATCAGAAAATACTTTCAAATGTTTGAATAATTTTCATTCACAAATTAAAATAATTTGAATCACGGTGTGCTCTCGGACTCGGAGGAAGGCCGTTTTTATTTAATCTATAAATACATATTACTATCTAGCTATTTAAAATTTTTACCAAAAAGAAAATTTTACGTGTTTTGTTTGCAAAAGGTCAAGAAGACTCGACTCAAGGAAATACTATTTTTAAAATGAGAAGTTTGGAACATTGAATTTAGAATGAGAATATCTCAAAAGCGCCAGCAGGACATTTTGTGAAGGAAAAATCAAAAGGTGCAAAAGTAAAACGAATGCATTCAAATAGTTTATGGAACTTAGGCTTAGATATTTCATTTTCTTTAGTATCGCGTATATTGAAATTATACTTCAGAAAACAGCGTGTAGTTTAACTTTGTCCTATCGTAGTACAAGTAGTATATTTCCATTTAAGAATATCTTTCGTCGTTATGTAAATGATAACTTATCAAGAAAGAGAATATAGAAATGTCTTTGCTTTTGGAAGAACGTTACTATTGACTTCGTCAAGTCAAGTTGGTGGTGGTGGCGTTATTTGTCCTCTTCGCAAATTGTATTAAGATGTGATGCTGATAATCTTATGTTTCCAATCACTCTTAAATCGCTGGCAAAAATGAAGTTAAAAAATATTTCTTTTCATGTTTAAAATGTTTCATTTCTGAAGACAGCAGCTGGTAGCTTCTGTTTATTTTTGAAGGAATTTTATTGTTTCAAACCTAAGTAATCCAAAAATGACAATAGCATTGATTTCTTGCTCGTTCATTCAGTTTCAAAAGCGCCGATGTTCTTTATAAAGTTCCCTAGGGGCCACAAATTAAACGAAAAAGCAAGCTCAATGGCATTTGTATAATTTCTTACAAACTGAATTTTAACTGAGGAAAAACAATTCTTTTAGGTTGTTTTTCGCTCTCTAATCAGTTTCAAATATTTTTTAAATACATTAAACAATATATTTTATTTAATAGGGGATCTTTTATTCTACTGTACAAAATACGTGATAAAAATTACTTTTTCCTTGTATTATGAGTTATGTAGTTAAAATTGCCTAACTTTTTCCTTATTATGCTTTCTTTGTGAAAATTTCTGGACATTTTATTAACTAGTTGTTTAATGTGTCCAATATGACAGCAAAAATTGCAATTAACATTAACTTCAGCTAGAAAACCATTTGTTTTAAAAATTCTATTTAGCGTAAGCTTGAACTGCAAAGATAACAATAACTTAAGTATGTAGAAGATATTGAGATTATTAATAGATCACTTCTTCTTTGCATACAATGCAACTAGCTGCAAAGCAGAGTTTTTTCAACTTGAAATATAGTTTTCAAAGCACTTGATGAATTGTAATGCTGTTAGTAATTCAAGTATGCATTCACATGTGCATCAATATGATTGATAACATCATTCAAATAAGAATAGTTATTGACGTTTCTTAGTTTTTGTTGTTCAAATTATTCTTAGAAACAATAACACATCTTGTTAGCTTATTTTTGCTAAGAACTCTGACTAAGAAATATTGTGCTTTCAAGTCTTTATATTGTGTACATGTTTCATTTAACTTTATGTTTAGCTATCAGTTGTTCTTGAAATCTGTTTCACTGTTTCCTGAATATAAGCTAAAAGTGTGTTGTTGTTGCTAAAGACTTTTTTAATTGTAGTTTTATGAATTAATGTAATGAAGAATGCCTTGTTAAATAGGGATGAAATGCAAATTTACAACAGCAGGTAATTGTAAATTAATTAAATGCAAGTAGAATATTCCCCCTTCAAGCTGTAGTTGCTTTGTTTTAGCTTCAGTGTCTTAGTGTTTCCTAAAAAACCATGCACTTTTCCTTTATATCTTACACATCGTTTTTTATGTTTGGCAAGAAACTTTTATCTCTTCTCTCCCTTCTTCAATGCAGTTTTGAATGGGTTTTGTTTCTGTTGCATTATGAATGAATTATTTATAAAAGATTAAGTTTTATTCACTGGTTATTAGTAATATATTGAAAGCAATGAATTGCTAGATGCATAATTTTCCAATAAAATGAAGTTGTATTTTACATGTGATTATGATTGATGAGTTAGTAACTGTATATCATGGTATCAGCAAGTATACCAGAAAACAACAAAACTTGCATTTAGATTAATATGGTATTAATTTAAGGCTAATTCACTTTAACTTGCTCAATAGTTGTAATGTTATAAAAGTTAATGTTCTTTGGAACATATGAAAGAGAACAATAATTGGAAGTGGGTAGTTTGGTTAATAATGTGCTAGATAAGACCCTTGCAATTCTTTGACCATGCAGAGGTTGCTTTTGTCAGTTCAGTGGTATTTTGTTTGTATTTGAATGTTAAAGGTCACCATCAATTGATATATTTTGTGACTCTGGAAGTCAGTTGTAATCACACTATATTAAAAAAAACCCATTCCCTTCAAAGTTGATTTTTGTTTGTTAAATTTCAGTTCATGTTTATTGTCATTGCCAATGTAAATAATAGTGTTTAAATCTAAAGCAAGAAGGCTTTTGCTTATAGAATTAAAAATTAAAATTTATCATTTTAAACAAATTTATCATGAATGTTTCACTTATCATTATAGGATAATCTTTGTTAGTGTGACTAAGGATCTGTTTTTTAATTTATATAAGAAGCTGTATGTGCTGGGTAAGAAGAGCCTTCGTATTTGTTTTGTTTTTTAAAAAAAATAACAATTTAATTAAACTCTTAGGTAATGTTTCAAAGACCATGCAATAAAGGAGACTCCTTTTTTCTCCAAAGTTGATTAATGTGCATGCAATATCCATTTAAACAATAACAGGCTATAAAAAATAATGGCTAATCATTATCATTAGTATATACCACATAAGTGAATAATACTTTTCACATATGCTGATTGGCTAGCTTGGAGGTGATTAACCAAGCGCATTCCGCGCAAAAGAACAGCTCATTTCAGATCTTTTGTTATTTGAACCCAAGCCAACCTCAACAAAGCTCTCCT
>JAOBBB020096050.1:0-13384 GCA_025331005.2 Zoanthus gigantus
CCCAAACCCAACGCCACCAAAAAACTTTTTACCCCCCCCCCCCCCCCCCCCCCCCCTTCATCCTCCCATTCCTACACTTCCTGGATCCGCCCCTGACTAGTTCTTGATAAACTGTCCACAGGTTGAAGAAGGTCAAAGACATATTTGTTTTTGGCAAACCGGATGTTAGTGTAGTTGCTTTTGGATCAAAAAAATTTGATATATTTTCCCTCTCTAATGAAATGGCCAGGCGTGGATGGCACCTTAACCCTCTACAATTCCCACCCGGGTAAGTTTAATATAAATTAATTTCCCTTGTTCTTGACTCGTAACTCATACTTTACACGTGTTTACCATTTGATTGCTGACTTGTACTTGACTCGTGACTCAAACTCTCTTTGGCTTGACTCATACTTGTCTTTTATCTTGTGTTTGATTCGTAACTTGTGCCTTACTTGGGCTCGTGTGCGACTCCTTTTACTGCATACAGTTACTATCCAACCGTTTACCCTTTACTTTTGGAGGTAGTTCGGCCGTTTATGATTGCAGGTTTCACGAGAACAAATTCCATTTTGATTACTGAATTAGTTTATGCTATTTTAACTGCAATTTGAATAGACTGCTCGGAGATATTAACCTAAATTGCAATCCACCTCAATTCAAACCGACCCACTCTTTTGTTAGTCTCGTGGGTAAAGGTAGGGCACCTAAAATAAACTTTGTTAACGATTATAATGGCATTTCAGAAGACTAATCTCTTTTGGAGAGACACATGTGTTCCAAAGGGGAGGGTATTTGACTGACATAATTATGTAGAATCCTTTATAACTTGCACTGATTGTTCAAAGGTTTATCTAAGGCGAACAGTTTTGGACTATTCTAAGTAATCATGAGAATAAGTTTTATTTTTGTTCAAAGGTGTAATTTGCGTTAGCTAGCTAGCTAAATCCTTTACGAGCCAACTGGCCCATGGAGCCGGCGCTTATCTCCGGTTTCTGTAGTGTTAAGCGGATGAGAGTCTTTGATTCCCCCTGGACGGGACACTAATCTATCGCAGATTAGCTCCCAGCAGATGGTGGTGCTAATTTACCTACCAGGTAGGAATGGAAAGCTGAGTTAGCTTAGGCGGAAAAGAAGGTCGCACAAATATTCAAATCTCGGCAAAGCCGGGGATTGAACTGGGGACCTTGTGGTCGAAAGGCAGAGATCTTACCAACTGCGCCAACCATGTCTGCTTTAGCTTGACATACTATTTTAAGACGAAGACTACTGATTTCAATTTGCAATGATCTTGGCAGTTACACTAAATGATTTATTTTGCAGGTCTTTACACATCCTTTATCATTAATTGTAAATTGAAACTATATACAAATATTAGATTTGTTACAGTTAATATAAATATTCCTAGAACCTCGCCACGCTTAACTCTTTGTTTTGTGCAAGTTCGCGACAATAGCTGGATTACGTCATTCGTTGGAATAATTATATTTGACAGATTCTGTCAGTGTCTTTACACCTCGTCTCAATTAGCCAAAATACATTTTATGCTTTAACTCAAAAATTAGATTTTAACATAAGGTTTTTGAAAATCCAAATATGTTTTCTGAACCAGTCTATTTCATTTAACGCGTGCGATCGCACTTGCACACGTCAGCACACGCATGGGAAGGATTATGCGTGCGCAAGATCGCACGCATGAGACATCCATTCATTTTGGATATGCGCACAGAGCTGGTGTACACAATTAGATTGCACGATCCACATTCACAAATCGCAAATCGTATGAAATTTCTCCGAAATACGATCCACTAATCGCAAATCCTATAAAAAATTCGATTTACGATTCAAGAATTGTAGATCGTAAAAAAAAAATGCATTCTACGTTTTTGTAGTAGCTCGCCTTCTCTATTAAAATGTACGGTTAATTAATCAATCAACTGAGCTACGTTTATTTGTTTGGCAGACTAAACTTGCCTTGAAAAAAACGCACTTCATACTTTGATTTTATTTACGACATAATTCTAAAACAACGTTTGCAGGTTTCAGTCAGTGTCTGAATGACAACGGTTCATGTTACAGTGTGTCAAAAATGCTCTCTTACAGTGTAGCACAAAAATACGGCACAAGAACATCCTGTGTATCCTATGGATCCTGTGTATCCTATGGATCCTGTGTATCCTATGGATCCTGTGTATCCTATGGATCTTATGTATCCTATGGATCCTGTGTATCCTATGGATCCTGTTTATCCTATGTATCCTATGGATCCTGTTTATCCTATGGATCCTATGTATCCTATGGATCTTATGGATCCTGTTTATCCTATGTATCCTATGGATCCTGTGTATCCTATGGATCCTATGTATCCTATGGATCTTATGGATCCTGTGTATCCTATGTTACCTGTGTATCCTATGGATCCTGTGTATCCTATGGATCCTGTTTATCCTATGTATCCTATGGATCCTGTTTATCCTATGTATCCTATGTATCCTGTTTATCCTATGTGTCCTATGGATCCTGTTTATCCTATGGATGCTAGGTGTCCTGTGTATCCTATGGATCTTATGGACCCTATGAATCTTATGGATCTTATGGATCCTGTGTATCCTATGTATCCTATGGATCCTGTGTATCCTATGGATGCTAGGTGTCCTGTGTATCCTATGGATCCTATGTATCCTATGGATCTTATGGATCTTATGTATCCTATGTATCCTATGGATCCTGTTTATCCTATGTATCCTATGGATCCTGTGTATCCTATGGATCTTATGGATCCTATGAATCTTATGGATCTTATGGATTCTGTGTATCCTGTTGATCTTATGGATCCTGTGTATCCTATGGATCCTATGTATCCTATGGATCCTGTTGATCTTATGGATCCTGTGTATCCTATGGATCCTGTGTATCCTATGGATCCTGTGTATCCTATGGATCCTGTGTATCTTTTGGATCCTGTGTATCCTATGGATGCTAGGTGTCCTGTGTATCCTATGGATCTTATGGATCCTATGAATCTTATGGATCTTATGGATCCTTACATTACCGTAAATAAAAGTGAGAGCCTGAATGTTGCTGCCATGGACAGCTCTTTCGGAATTTTGGGCCTCATCAACATGGCATTGCTAACAAACAGCCTCAGGTCCCTACAGAAAATAAGTAATTGTGAAAGTGTAATGCTTGTGGGATGAATGAAATAATGTTGATGAAACGAACTGACTGTTAATGTTAGTGCAGCTCAACAGTTACATACAAATATCACAGCCAGTGTTGTATTGCCTAAGCTTTTCTTAGTCGAATGAATGTTTCAAATCTAAATATATTCTAAATATATATCTAAATATGTTCTAAGAATGTTCTAAGTATGTTTTAAATCTGAATATTTCCCATTCTTTTCTAACTTACGAAAAAAGCACAAGTACATGGTACAGTTGAGTCACGCGAGGTGCGTTGAGTCACGCGAGGTGCGTTGAGTTACGCGAGGTGCGTTGAGTCACGCGAGGTGCGACTGGCAACTCCGCCTTTTGTTGAAATATTTTAAATGTTTTGAATTTCAGTTTTTTCTTTTGAAAAAAGTGTTTTCATTATTTGTAAACCAATGAGGTACTGAGAAATACTGCAAGGTGCTCTCCAAATATAGTTTCGAAAGTGAATGACGTATCAATGTCTCAGGAATGTTTTTCCACATAGGTTATCTGAAAGGAGTTCTGCCCTATATATTGCTGAAAAATATACTATACTCGGCCATTCCATATAGATTTTGTGCAAGGTAAACGTGGAAATGCCGCCACTGAACTTTGAGCGATTGATAGGCCTCACTTTTTACGTTAAATTAGACGGAGACCCATCTATCGTACTCTAACTTTCTTTCTCTTACGCCCAGCGTCCACATCTGTCTCACGAACCTGCACACCAAACCAGGTGTGGTTGATCGCTTCATTAAGGATGTAAAAGAGAGTGTAGCGATCGTCATGAAGGACCCTAATGCTAAAACAACCGGAGTGGTAAGTTGAATCGTTCAACAAGCAAACCTAATAGTTTTAGTTAACAAAACTTATTGCTCCGAAAGAGTAGTGCTCGAAAATATTTAACCGTACACATATGATCATATAAGTGTCCACCAATTTTTGTTTAAATTACGTTCTGTATTTATTCCCTCCCAAGGCTTATATAGCGTTCCTTGCCTAGGCATAGCCGCTTGCGAAAAGATGTCTTGGAGCCATTTTCCGAAAAAGCATGGTTACCAAACTAACCATACCATGGTTACCAAACTAACCATACCTTGTAACCATACCTTTTTGCATCTCGCGCGATAATATCTTTGCCACTTACCGACTGAGAATTACATAAGCAACGTTTTCTTTTTAAACTGGGGCCATATAACGTATGACCTGGGGACTGGGGCCATATAACGTATGACCTGGGGCCATATACCGTATGACTTGGGGCCATATACCGTATGACCGACTGAATGACCTGAATTTGAATTTTCTTTCCTCAGCCGGATTTAGAAAAGTGGTACGAGTTAAAGAACGGAATCTGAAGGAATAAATCTCCGTAAATCATTTTACTTGTTTTAGGCCTTTTTTTCTTTTAGTGCTTTAGCAGAAGCTTAGCCTGTGGGCTAGGGGACTGGGGTAGAGGCCACGATAGACCTCCCACCCCCCAACTGGGCTCTACGCAGGCTAACAGAAGTTCTAAACAATGATCCGCAAAGGCGTAATACTAAGAAAATAGAAATAGAATGCATCATTTTTACATCTCCTTTCCTTTACGTACGGTGTATTTTTATAGCGAGAATGCATGTACAAATATCTCATATTTACTCATCTTCTGATCATTTTTCTGTAGTGTTGCCAAAATAGAGATTACTTCATGGAAAGCGCGCGTGTATGGGATTTTCGCATGGGTTCGTAATGTGTCTGAAATTGAACGAGCGAAAGCAGCGAATGAGTGAGATTTCTGATACAAAACCAGTGAGTGCGAAAAATCCCGTACAAAGTGCTTTCCATGCTGTAATTTATTTATTTTATACATACTGAGATTAATATTTTATTACATTTATTTATTCACCTTTAAACTCATTCGCGTTCATCAGAAAAAAATATCACTGAATATACAAAATCTATCAACCGGTACTCTGTTTGTTTATTTATTTATTTATTTATTTATTTATTTATTTATTTATTTATTCATTCATTTATTTATTTATTTATTTATCTTAGTAAAGTCAACAAAGATACGAGTTTGTCATTGTGCCGGTGGGCTTCATCATCGTCTGATGAATAAAAAACAACACGCTTTATGCGTTTGTACCTACAAGTTGACGAAAATGTTTCCGCTGCCGTGTTTCTTAAGTTCTTTGCTTCGAGCTTCCAAGTCTTCACATGTTCAAACTCTTTGTCTTCAGCAGCATATTACAACGGTACTTGCAGGCTTTCAAGAGCCGGTGAAAGCTTTAAATAAACCCTCTTAGGTTTAAACTTGTCGATAGGTTTGGCTAGCGACACAAAGCTACGTGATTTTTAGCCATCCTAGCCGGTTGAAAAATCCTTCTAAGCTCTTGAAAAATTTTCGAGATAAAACTACAAACGAGTACACTGAAATTATTTTGTGAACAAGAGAGACAAAGCTGTCGAAAACACGATTCGCTTTGAAGGTGCTAATGAATTTTCATAAGAAAATCTCAGTATGTATAAAATAAACATTTTTCCGGCCGTCGATTAATTTTTGTTTTAACAGTTAAAATTACCGGCAGAGACTGTTGAGTGGCGTCTTAACAGAGGCTATAACGGTCAGCCCCCAGATAGTTCCGTGTTCCCATTCAACAAGAGTTTTCTTTTTTCTTTTTAGGGAGCGATTTATGGAATGGCACAGAGCATTCCTGACCGCTCCATGGTGTCGGAGCTAGCATGTGAGTTTTTGGATAGCATGTACACCATCCCGCTCGACCGACCCAAGCACAAGGCTAACGGGAAATAATTCAAGATAACCAGTTTTAAAGCTCTAAAGCACTTCTTAGAAAAGAATGAGATCGACTTGACTTATTGGCAGGGGTGTCGGGATTTTAATGTTTAATGTTTAATGGAAAGATTTGAATGGAACCTTTTACAGACAGGCAGTCAATTTCATCATAATCAACGGAACGGTAAAAGTTTTATCCAAGTGGTGGTTTATAGCTTACCAAACTTCTATGAACAGGAGCTCGAATATTATATTACCTAATGCGTGCATTGGCTGTTTTATGTACATGGAACTTTATAATTGCAATTTTAGTAAAAACGATGAGTTTTCCTTCGTGGCGTGAAAAATATAATTGGGATATTACATGATCTTCGATTGTTCCGACGATCTTCCACAAGCTGGCGTAGCGAAAACATAACTGAGTTTTTAAGGAGGAGATACGTGGGTATTTCGTCGATAATCATCATGTACTTAAAAACCGCTTATTACGTTTTTATCCCGAAGATGTCTGATAAAATGAATATTTTTCACTTACCAAGTCTTTTGTTTTAGCTTAATGCGAAGCGCACAGTTTCAGTCACTGCATGAATAACAAACTGGGCCCGATTCCTCAAAACCCGATTAGCGCTAACCCTGGGTTAACTTTTTAATCCATGTTCCTGTTTCCTACCTTCTTAGTTCTATAGCTTGCTTTAGGCTAGAATTTTAAAGTTAAAATGCTTCTCTATAGGTAAAACTGAACAGTATTTTGTAAGCATCACAAAGCTTTACTTATTAAAAAAATAGTCTTTGAATTTTGTCCTAATCCAGGATAACGTTAATCGGAGTTTTGTGGAACCAGGCCCTTGCCGCGATCTGAAATAAATTGGCGTTGAAATCTAGACAACACTGAGACAAGGTTGAAAAAATGCCGTTTGTAATGGTCTTCGCGGTTATTTTCGATTGAGGTGCAGCGCTCTAACCAACTGAGTATGAAGCCACACGAGAGCAGGTCGTGTTTAGTGGGCCCATCAATTCTGAAAATAGTCACTGTCACAATTAGTCTAAAGCCATTTGCTCGGTTGCGTCCAATACTAAAACCACCAGAATGCTTTGCCGATTTTCTTTTGTCAAATAATTAGTGGCATTTGTTCTACTATTCTCGAGAGGAAATAAAAATTTGATTAAGAAAGAAAATTCGTAGAGCATATTGGTACTTGTAGTAGAACCACGTTAGCATGCAAATGTCCTATTGAAGTCACAAAGCTTTCTCAGCAATTTCCTCAGTTACACCTAGCTACGAAACAATGCCCGAAACCTCAGCTCCTCTTATTAATTTCCTTCATAACGTTTGATGGCTTTCACTACGATAGCTTTTTTCATCTTGTATATGAAACATGATAGTGCTAATCTGGAAATAGTTCAAGAACAATTTAAGGACAATTCGAAATTTGTAATGTTCAAACAAAACGAATTCGGCTATGTTTTTTTTTTGTGAAAAGCGAATGTTAATATCTAGTTTGAAAGTTTTATTTTGTTGTTCAAAGATTTTATTAGTTTTTTAACCCTCCCACTTTTCAAACATAAAGTTACAAAAAGAATCGCAAATGATCAACAACGAACTATGAACAAACACATCACGATACAAAATTAAAATGTTGAGATGTTTCCACACCTGCACAGTGGTTCCCACTGAAAGCCTTTTAAGTGTATAAACAAATATGCAGCATAAAAAAGCTGTAAAAATGTAAGGATTTCGTCCTTCGTGATTCAGCCGATTTAAGCCATTTAAAACCGATGACATTTGCGAAAGTGCAGCGTTCTTGGTAAACAAGGGGTTGTTCTTTTTTCGTGTTTTAGAATGTTTAAAAAGTACTTGGGGCCTAAAATGTATTTCGCTTTATATAATTTGAACTGAAACGATGTGACAAGTCAGAAGTCTCGTTATTCTACGCAGTTGAGGAACCCAAATCGCAAAGTAACATTCAATCTGTAAAACTAAAAGTATTAAGTTACGAGAATGAAATTTATAGTAAAACTGAGTTTGAAATGAGTCGTAATATAATCATCAATAACTTCTCTCGCGTGCGGTTAGTCCGAGATAAAAAGATACAATTTGCTGATCGGTAAGAATTTTCAAGTTTACCCGTGGTGTCATTTTATGTTAAGCACAATGTAGCACGCTGGTTCACGCGATCTCTCTCCAAAATAAAAATGGCTCGACCTACGGAACCTTGCCTTTCTGGCAAGTGAAAAGTCTTGTTATTCTACGCAGTTGAGGAACCCAAATCGCCAAGTAACATTTAATCTGTAAAAGTATTAAGTTACGAATGTTTCGTCTTTCTATATTGTATCTGATAATACCCAGCTGCAGATTAATGTCCGTGTGCAACTTACCGCAATATTTGCAAATTTCTGTACTAGAAAATGCTTCTACTTTCCTTTTTTGCGCCAGCATTTTTATGTAAATATTAGTTTTTAAATATGTCGTTGTGAATGATTGTCGCGGTCCTGTACCAATGAAAAGATTCACATACATCAAATCCCAGTCAAACCATCTTCCATTCTGGAAGAATTGTTGCAAATATTGCAAATTGTATACCCTGTTCCGGACAAAAATATGCATGAGTTTATTCAGTTTGTTCTAGTCTGGATTGTCTGGAAACCGTACCCTGAGCGGTGGAATGTATCCGTATAGTCAATATTTGGGAGTACCCTCTGGGCATTTCCCCCCAGCATTGGTGCCAAAGCCCCCATTATTCTACCATATGAGTTCTTAGAAACTAGGGTTGAAATTTAATCTATTTATATTTGAATTTATAAAATAATTTGGATAGTATGTGCGTTTAGATTACTCTACAAGTGTGTTTTCATAGCACTGAAGCACGAAAATGACTTAAGTAATATGGTTGGCTGTTTTTAAGTTGTGAGAATTTACAGTTTCATGAACGAAATTGAAGTATACACACGCTTTTCGGCAAAGTTTGTGAGAATTCTCGAGCAGAAGCAGGTGAAAACCCTCGACTGCATCTCGGGGTTTCACTGATCTGCTCTCGAAACGTTCGCTTCGGTTTTCACTAGGCAATGAAGGCACGGCAAACATGTTTTCTTAAATAGAAGCCAAAGTTTATGAATACTAACACAGTTTATCGAACAGTTTGTCACCTAAGAAATATCAAGCTCTTATATATCTGTTTGAAATTAAAAGGTGAGAAAATCTTTTTTCTGTTAGCGGACATTCAGCTTTAATTTAGAGAACAGAATCAGAATATTACCGTTTCTTAGCAACTCAAAACATTGTTAAAAGTATGACTGTCATTCTTTGACATTCTTACTGATAATGTTAACGTCGATGGAATCCTTTGTTATTAATTTAGAAACTAAAGAACAAAATTAAAAAAGAAAACTTAACTTACGGTAGGAAAACATAAAATAATTGTTTGCATGGCTAATATGCACGTGTAAATTGTCATCCTCCTGCCGTGCCGCGAGAAAGCTCTACTATGAATTGTACCACAAAAAATAAGAAATTTTAGTAAGAAACAAACACCAAACTTTTTCTCCATTTTAAGTATCAGATCATATGCAACCAAGTCTCGGGCGACTAACCAACACTTTCATGTAAAGAAAATCCGTAGTATGCATGCATGCGTGCACTTGAAAGCAACTCTGAGTAACTCATTCCTATGGAACGGACAACTCGATTGCCTGGACTGGCAATGCCTAAATTTTACTCTGAGATAATAACCCTACCCCAACTGAGATTGTGGTAGAGACATTTAGCTCGACCAACGACAATTTGGGAGAAAGAGAACCCCCCACCCTTATCCCTGCCTCATGACTAACTGGTCTGGCGTGAACAGGCCCTTAGTATTAGTACTGCAGAAACATAGCTCGTGTGCGATATGAGTTCAAATGTTGACCTCCCGGCTTCCTTCCCCGCGAGACTTAAAGAATACAACAAAAATCATACAAAAAAAACCTTCGTACTCATCATTTGTAGCCAATACGTTTCTTATAGAAGAAATGTTCGTGTTGACACAAGCTTCTACTAATACGTTTCTTATTACACTATTTCTCTTATTAGAAATGTCGAAACATTCATATTGATCTTGGCACTCACACAAGTGTCAAAGTCTCAGGTCACGGGATTTGATGTGTACTTAGCAAGTCACTGATCGGTTATATGTTTGAATTCATACCACGTATTCTCACGTAAAGAAGGGTAGCAAATCTAGAGTACGTACCTAAGAAAATCTTTGTAAAAACCGTTATCCGGTAAAAAGGCTAAGGACTTTTAATATCTTCATAGTTTCCATTTTAAGGGAGTGAATAGCAAGTTGCTGAACCAACCCCCTCCTCTGGCTGTGGGATACATTTAGGAAAAAAGTCAACCAATTTCTTTCTCCTTTTAAGGGAGACCGGATCGGAAGAACTAAAACACTGGAATCACTATACTTATTTCACCTATGGTACACGCTTTTTCTTTTTCTTTTTACAATACAATGCAATACAATAAACTTTGTTTTACGAGGGTGACATATATATTAACCCAAAAAAAGTTTTTCTAACATGTGGGCTACATATAAGAATATACTTTATAAGAATATCGAGGCTGATTCTAGATATGAAAATTTGTATCAAGCACAAAACAATGTTCAATCACATCTGACAATATGTTGATAGGCTGTAGTCATGCTAAGAATATATTAAGAATATGTGAGGCTAATATTTGTCAAAAAGTTTTTTTCTTACACTACGAGAGGCAAGGTTCTTTTTAAGTTCCATTGCGATTGGTACATAATGTGCCAAAATGGCGCCAATCTTTATTGATTTTAAAAGTTCGTAAAAAATCCGCGTTTTGTTCAAATCAAAAATTTTTGCGGGGATGTCCTTTTAAAAATATATAATTTTTGATTTAAAAAATATAGTTTATGGGCCAGCACTTTAAACGAATATTTTTTCGAAATATCTTTGCAGAACGTACAATTAAAAATGAGAAAAATTACGTAACAATAGTAATAACAAACAACGTTAATTGAGTTAGCCAACAATTCATTGTGACATGAGATGATTAATGCAGAAATTAAGGTTTAGAAGGTTGTCAACACGGTTCTGTTACCAAATACCTTCTCAGCCTATGGTATGTCCTTGGTTTTCGCCTTTTCTTGCTCGTTTAAGCTTTTGAAACAGTCGTGTCTCGTTCGTAAGTTCTCAGCAGGGACTCTTGATTTGGAGATTTGCCAGATCCTTGCGACCCGATAGTCATACTCATAGACTCCTTCAATTTTTTTTATTAAACTTGCCTGTACATCTGGTTGAAATGGGAACCTTTTTAAGAAAATAGAAGTAAACCAAGGAAAAAAAATTTACTATGATCTTTAAAACAATTAGTAACTTTGAACAACTTGGTTAATTTTGTGTCACTAGGTGACACAGATGAGAGGTAATGGCACGAAGGTTTCAGCTCAATATAACCCGCAAGCAATGTACTTTTTAATTAAATGAAGAGTTTGATTCGAAGAAAGTTCGAAGTTGGCAAAAATTTAACTTCTAATCAGAGATACTGTAAGTGTCCGTGGTGAGTTCAGTTTCTTTCGTTTGATCTTTTTAACACGAGATATTCAAGGACATTTTTAAAACTCTAAAAGGCGTCTGAATATAATTTTTAAAAAGAACTATTCTTAAAACTTCTCGTTGCGTAAAATATTTTTCAATCAAATGCCGTTTTGAAGTGCGCTCCTCAGAATTTTGAAGGGTTCAACACTCACTTTTTTAAAAGCTATAAAATTTTGGAAAGCTCTGTTATCCATAAGTTTTGATTCAACCATGCAATATGCATGGCAATGAGATAATATAGGGCCTGTTTACATGCAGGCGGGTAGCCCGCCTTGGTGGAGTAAAATCTAACCACCCTGGGGTCCCGAGTGAGCTGCAGCTGGAAGGCTTGTAACCTTTATTTTTTAAAATCATCTTACGCATTTATCCGGAAACCCAAACTTTAACACATCTTTAACAAATTTTTAATATATCTTCCCATGTATTATATTAATTTTACTGTACCGTTTTTTTTGCTTCTTAACAATAACGGATATGTAATCCTACCCGCATTGTTTCGATTTTGATATATTGAATTTTTAACTTTTTTGTCATCGCTAATGAAGTTGTTGCATACAACAAAACGTATAAGGCCATTAATAATAAATGTTACAAGCCTTCGAAGTGCAGTTCATTAGTTTTAATTTTTTTACAAATTTTATATATTTTATATATCTTTTATATTTCATTGATTTTATAAATTTTGTGAAATTTATTAATAGTATGAATTTTATAGATCTTTTATAAAACTTTATAAGTTTTATAAATTTATGCGATCGCGCTTTTATCAACTTTAAAAATGTACGCGTAACACGAGCCGATCCGGCCAGGCGGGTTAAACAAACTTCAGCCGTTTACATGGCAAAAAGCGAGGCGCCTAGCCGGGTTACCTCATTTATCATGTAAAGGCAACGCTAAAAAAGTAAGAGTTTATATGAACAGTCGGATTACCCGGCTGGGCGAGTTACCCCACCTCCATGTAAACAGGCCCCTAGCCCAGGCTACCTATTTGTGTCTGGAGAGTTAAAAGAGAATGTAGATCTTAGGGGCCCTTTGACCGATATAAACTTTATCACAGTCTTTACAATTGATTTTATAGATCACTCCTGTTGATAGTTCTTTACTAAATTTGTCTTTAGGTTTTTTTTTAATTTTTATCATGCCTGACTACAACTATGGTATTTTTAAAATCTAATATATTAATTTAATATTAAATTATTAAGTTCTTTTAAATACACTAAAACTGATTATGAAAGGTACAAGTCAACTCATTTTGTTTCTGTAATGCTCAAATTTTTTCAGTTAATAATTGATCAATTGACTAAGGTTCCATGTCTCTTTTGTCAATAAAGGAGATCTATATTTCTCTGAAAAAAAGGAGAAACTGTATCATGTCTTTGTGGACCTAGAGAAGGCATTCGACCGAGTGCAAGGAAAGCACTGAGGAGACAAAAAGAGTTAGAAAGTCTCGTGATTGCAGTCGTGTCTCTATATGTGGAATCAAGATCACGGGTGAAAATACAGAAGCAGTAATATCGGAGGCCTTACATAACAGTGGGAGTACACCAGATATCTAACAGTCACGTCATAATTTTTCAATAGGTATCATTCAAAGTCTTCGACTAATTCCTGTTTTAGCCATTTATTCAATAATAAAGCCATTTCAAAATCAAACAAAACTATGGACGGCGAGCGACAACAGGCTGAGTTGTTAAAAAGCTGGTTAACTTCAGCCCTGGTTTAAGTAAAAATTCACGGAGCAATTTTTTCTTTGGGAAGAAGTTAATAATTCTTTTAGAATACTGATTGGATTTTCAAAGGGAAAAACTTGTTAATTCCACAACTACAGCTGAAATCC
>JAOBBB020096143.1:0-13384 GCA_025331005.2 Zoanthus gigantus
ACCAAATGTCATATTTTGTATGTGTTATATAAGGAGAAGTTGGTTGTTGATAACTGACTGGTACTGAAAGGGTTAATAACGCGCAGGAAGATTGATGAACATACTCAATGTGAAGCGCTGTAAGGAATGGGAAGAAATTGTCAGCAGGAAAGATTTCACGCACTCGATCGCGAGCCGGAAAGCCTGGTCAATTATCAATGACCGTACAGGCAGGAGTAGTTAACCTAAACCATGCCCTGTGTTTGCAGACTTAAGCATCTCTGTGCTGGTTAATAATGGCAAGTGGATAGACAAGAATAAGGAGGCAAAGGCCCACCCTTATTATATCAATGCAGAGAAAAAAAACTTGCGGCATTATCATCTATCAGGTTTTCCTATTATATCTCACATGAAGAGCTGTATGACGCCTTACTCGGTTACAAAGCGGCAAAGTGGCTGCCGTTGAACAGATCCCTCCTGAATTCCTAAAACATATTGGGCTCCGAGCTATACACTGGCTGTGTGCGATCTCACCTATCTCGAGGCAAGCGAAGGTCGATCTGCGCCATTCTGAAGCTGCGCTCAAGCCTGCTGACATACCCTCATGCTATTGATCAATCCCCCTGTCGTGTATGTCCTACAAAATATTGGAAGGAATAGTTTGTCACGAATAACCCCCTCCTTCTTCCCACAGTGGAGCACCACCTCCCGCATCTAAAAGCAGGCTTCAGGAAGAACCAATCTACCACTGATTAATTCACCCGCCTAGTCCAAGATATTGAGTCTGCTTTCCAATCTAATAAGAAGTATCGCCTAATTCTGGTTAACCTGATTGCAACTTATTACCTTGTCTGGAGCCGTGGACGGAAAGTTGTTACGCATCCTTCCTGATGTAAACCTTGTCAGGTTTATGATGGTAATAGAACAAAACCGGTCGTTCTAAGTGGAACATGATCTGTTAACCGAACTCGTAAGAGAAGGTCATGTAACGGTCTCCCCAGGGCTCTGTGTATGCTCTGATCTTCTTTAATATATACATAGCGGACTTCCCACGGACCATCTCGAAGCAGTTCCTGTATGCGGACGACAGCGCCACTGGAGTCTCCGATACCTTCGACTCAGTCAAGCGCATTCTTAAGGCAGACCTGGCCACTCTAAGCAACTAGTCCCTCCTGTGGCATTTACGACTTAGTGAATCCAAGAGGTTATGCTTTGTATTCCACCTAGCTCACCGACTTGCAAACAGTTCTCTTAACATCATTTCCAATGGTTCCAAACTGAAGTTCGATTGAGAGCCAGTCTACCTTGGGGTAACCCTGGAGCTCAGTCTCACTTTTAAGCCCCATCTACAGGGCAATGCTGACAATGCTAAAAAAAGTAAACCTTTGAACCTGGGATGCCAAATTTACTAACCTCCGCACATCTACTATTGCCCTGGTCGGCGGAGTACGCTTCTCCGGGTTAGGCCTATAGCCGCCACACCAAACTCGTGGACACGAGGCAATCAACAAGGCCCTCTGCTTAATCAGTGGCGGCTTGGTACCAACCCCTTGATATCCTTCCTCACTCATATCAAGCGCAACCATGCAGTCCTTAAACCTGCAACGAAATCCTTCATGTCCAATTCCTTGGTACCTTTACCAGCCCTAGTTGGTGCACCAGATCAGCGACTACACCAAGAAACCTTCTCCAAAGAGGAGCCCTTGCAATATCGAATCAACTGTCATTATCATAGATCGAGCATTGCTGGGCCAACAAGTGGGGTGCCACCAGAAACAACCTGCAGGAATCTTTTGATTTTCCATCATATAAGCCCCCAGCCCAGGACCTTCCCCATAATTCCTGGGCTAGCCTAGACCACCTAAGATTAGGTTGGGTGAAACTGTCTCATTCATGATCTAGATTGGTTCCACCGACTCAGAATGGTGCCCATGTAGAAAAAACTCCTGACTTTCTTAGTTCCTTGCTAACTACAGCTTATTTGTATAACTGGAAGTGGCTTTAACTACACGAAGGGGTGAACACATTCAAGAATATGAATGTAAGAATTATTAGTGAGGATTGTATACATTTGAAGAAAACAATCTAAAGTGTTTAATGGCTGTATCTGTGATCTAAAGTTCGTCCAGTCCATGCTGTTAGACAAGCCATTTTTCCTGAAAGGGTTGAAAGTTGTGGTCGTTCTTTAATTAAAACTTATCGATTGTGTATATTTCGTATTTTGTGAGATCCTGGTAAAGTGGATAAGGTATCTTTCTTACTTAGGTCAAGAAAAATTGTTTAGGGTTTAATAATATTCTTGTTGAAATTAACTTGAGAAAAAATACCTCCAACTTGAACTTTTATAAGTAATCGAAACAGATGGACCACACAACTGATCAGTGTAAAAAATCACGTTTACAGTATCAGTAAATCGATCGGTCATAAATTATATTTCGAAAATTTAACATTCGATCAGTCTAAAGCAATTATTCTTCGTCTCTCGATCCCCTGTTTTGTATCTTTATCTCGACAATAATTATAGTCTTTGCCGTTGTCCAGCTTATCTTAACTAACGGAGCACAACATTAACACCTAACAAAAAATCGTGTATTACCATAGGAAGTTGAGAAGATACTACGGATCCCTCTTTAATGTCTGATTTTAAATCCAAAATTGTATAACACTTGCACTGCTCTTGTCTGAAGCTACTAGTTTCATCTACACTTATCTGATCGTATAACGACAGCTGTGTGTTTACCGCCCTAATAATACCTTCATCAGTTGGCTTAAAAACTTGTTCATCGAAAGCCATACCTTACATAGACCAAATAATCGCACAAAAAGACATTTAATAAACTTCCGGGAAGTGAACATTTGAAATTGAGCTTGATTATATAGAGTTTTTGACATAAAAAGATAAAATTTACTCTATAATGAAAAGTTGTTTGGGCCTGTCTTTAATA
Organism: Zoanthus gigantus; assembly: GCA_025331005.2. Taxonomy (NCBI): domain Eukaryota; kingdom Metazoa; phylum Cnidaria; class Anthozoa; order Zoantharia; family Zoanthidae; genus Zoanthus; species Zoanthus gigantus. The sequence goes on from JAOBBB020096143.1 coordinate 2,925, forward strand.
AGTTTTAATAAAATAATCATCTAAAAACTTAGATGAAGACATAACTCTCTTGAAACTATATTTTTTGTACCGATTCATTAAGAACAAAATAAGGCTTGTGAGACTTTAGCCCTAAAGTTTTTACCTAGGCGAGAAGTCTTGTTTCAGTACTTAAAACAATTTTGAACACTAAATTAAACATTTTTCACAGACCTTCTATCATGGCATCCAAAAACAAAAAGAAAAAATTGTAGTTACAAATGTGAAAGATATAGCGACGAGATGCGTTATGCCTTAATGCCAGTAATTTTGATTTCTAACTTCGACGCCAGAAAAGAAGCCGAAACACTTTTCTGTATAGAAAATGAACTGTGCTTTTCTCTTTCAATAGACACATATCTAGTTAGACAGAGTGAAAAATAAATGAAGAAAGTATTTCAAACCGAATATCAATCAAAGTAAAACAAAACGAGTTCGTTTTTCGGAGTAATCTGATTCTGGAAATGATTGTTTTAAGTCTAAACGATTCAATTCTTTACAATATTCAAACATATATCAAAGGGTATAGATATCTTTTGACGGGTTAGATTAAAAAAAAAAATGGTTTCTTTTTGAATAAAAGACAGTTAATATGTCAAGAAAAATGTTTGATACCAGTTTCTTACCAAAGCCGGTAGAAAACACTTTCTTTTCATTAATTCTCTTAATGTTTTACTAGAGTTGCTATTTACTAGAGTTGATCAAAAGTACAACTTCAAACAATTTGATAGAATATTTTCTAAGGAAACATTCAAATATCAAAAACATCTAACTTTTAAATTAAAAGCAATAAAACACACAAGATTTCGACACGTAGGGCGAAGTTAATAATTTTGTTACTCGTAAAACATATAGACAAACTGACCTGTTTCAGGCAAGATTTCTTGGCTTTGTCATTTGATTGAGGGATTAGCCGAGCTGACTCGGGGCTTTTCATATTCATCTGTTTGCGGTTTTTGCAACACATTTTGCTCTAAAATTAACTTTCAGACTCCGATATCTGTAAATCTGACTGACCACAGTAACTTACAGGGACTTGATTTTTTGAAAGAGTTTGCTTGATGTCAACATGCTAAATTTCCATTTTTTTAAAAACAGCGATAATTTGCCGTAGAATTTTGACACATTTTTAATTGCAAAAAGATTTTCAAACGTTTTAGCTTACATTTTTTACACATAATAAAAAACTAAAGCTTGAAGACGCGTACGCTTATTGCTTTGACAAGCAATAGATGTTAGCCGAAAGGTTCAAACAATAAACGAAGGCGGGAAAGTGAAGGCAGGTGACAGGTGCATTTTAATATGCAAGATCACTACTGCGAGCCTAACGATTCTGTTGGTTGAAAAGTTGACCATTAAATACAAAAAGCTTCAACTATATTGCAGTGAAAACGTTTTTTAAATTTTATATATAGTTACCTTTCCCGTCTACACCCATTTCAAATTTTTGTCTAAGCGTACAATCTTTTTTTAATACGGCAAACTTTTAAATTTAATTGGAAACAGCTTTTAGAATGATTTCACATATGCAGACAAATTAATTCACCTTATGAATAGTAACATAAGTTTGCTTTCCTAATAGAATCAGAAGTTTGTCAAAACATGAAGATGAAAACAAATAGATCAATTATCGTCAGGAAATTTTAAAAAAACTTACGTCTTCTTGATCTTCTGTACCAGACATGATTTCTATACTATTATTCAAATTCATGGTTAAAGTATTGTGTGAATGCACAATGCAACCTCAAGCAATTAATTTATCTTCTTAAGAACAAACGCTCGTACACGAACTTTGTATTTTTAATCTTTATGAAATGTGGCCAAATTTCAATTTGCCATTTTGACAAAGATCAACAGTCATTAACAATTTTTCTTTCGTGTGATAAAACAAGGGCAAATATTAGTGGAATGGATTTACATTTTTTATATATACAAAGTTAATGTTCTTCAAAATAAGCAAAAAACCAAGATAGATAAAGGAAGATTATATCTTATGACTTATGTAAATATTCTGTATAGGGGAAAATACAGCTAGCGGACCGTCAATATACGAATATCTTTATAAATTCGAAGAGAAAATAAAGTAATTCTTTCAATAAAATCAGCCCATCCCACTGAAGTTGCCTCGGTAGTTCAGTGGTCAGAGCACCAGTCATGAAATCGCGGTGAGTCGTGGGTTCGATTCCCGCTCGGGGAGTCTGATTTTTCCAGTTATTGTTCTGTTATTATTTCCTCTTAGACACATCAGAGTTTCTCCCTCTGACGATGAACCACTTTCAATATTCCAATGTACTTCTTATGTCAAAGCTTTAAATCTTTTAGTCACGGAAATCGATTTCCTATACTGAGAAAGTTTATAATAAAATGCATGCATGAAACCAGACCACCATGCACTAAAGACATTGCATGTATAATGTAGTTAATGAACGTAACCCGTTGAACTTAAATTTTTTTTTAATATGAAAAATATTAAATAGAGAATGCCATAATATTTTGCTTGTGCAATGCTTAAAATTATGGGCATAAACATGAATTTTACATGTACAGTTCTTTACCTTCTACTTGCTATTCTACTGCTGTTGCGACCCATCCCCATACATTTTTCCAAATGAGGGGCAAACCTGGATGCAGCCATATTTCTCTGGCAGTTGGGGCAAACACATTCTACTGACTTCTTGAGTGGTACTTGGCCAAAGACATCTAGCCCTTCACAGTCAACAACTTCTGTATGCAATGTACAGTTAAAAAGTAAAACAAACTAATTTTTTTTTTACTTCTGTCAGTAGTAGTTTTTTAGGTTTCATACTTATGAATGATTTCAACTGATATGCTAGGGACTTTAAAATGTGAGGACAGCAACAATGATGTGAATGGTAAAGAACAATAGCCTTAATTACCAAATACAATAGTTGCACGCTAGAATATAGTGAGCTTGATCACCTGCTTACCGTCGTCTTCACTGATATGCCGTGGAAAGCTCACTTTAGGGGTTCTGTGGACAACGTGAACGTCAAACCACAAAATTTGACAATCTTTGTTTGCCTTCAAGGCTGAACCTTTTACCATTTACTTTTCGAAAATCTTGTGCAAAGTTCAACTAAAAATTTGTTTTATGTACAATGTATATAAAAAAACAGTGAATTGACAATATATTATTATTAATATTACATACACCAAAATGATTATGACACTTAAGAAGACCAATAAAAGTTTTAGAATGGTTATTTTTAATTAAAATAATTTGGATAGTACTTGCGTTTTAATTGGTCAACAAGTGTGTTTTCATAGCACTATGAAACACAAAAATGATGTGAGCAATATGGTTGGCTGCCTCCAAGTTGTGAGAATTTACAGTTTCATGAAAGAAGATAAAGTATACATACGCACTTTACATATTGTCTTTCTCTTTGTTAAGACGGAAAACATTGTTTATAAAAGAAATTAACATGTTCTCTATGCCATCATAACCTGATGAAAACCGAGGTGAATGTTTTGGAGAATTCGAGAGCAGATCAGTGAAAATCTAAGATGCAGTCAAGGATTTTCACCTGCTCGAAAATTGTCACAAGCTTTGCCGAATTATGAAGGCACAGACAACATGTTTTATTTCTTAAGTAAAATTAAAAAAATATATAATAAAAGTTAAACCCTTTCAGTCCCAATCAGTTTAACACATAACACATACAGTGTACAAAGTAAGATGTATTTGGTAATGAGAAAATGAAAATTAATCAAACAAAACAAATTAATTAACATTAAAAGTAACATTCTCTCAATCTTGTTCAATGAAAAGTATGGGCCCAAATACGGAGAATTTAACAGTACAACTGGGACTGAAAGGGTTAATAAAAATAGATGAGTAAAGAGTAAATCAATACTTTACCAAATTGTCCAAGAGCCCTGGAAAACAATATAAATAACAGATGGTGAGGATAATTATTTATTTTGACAATCAAAAATATATAAAATTTTAATTTGCTAGTTTTTACTAGGTGCAAATTGTGAGGAGCTAGTGTATGCTTAATAATTGCATTGAAGTAGTTAAAAAAATAATATACATTAACACAGGGGTAAAAGATGGACTCTGAGATGAGCTTAGCAACTCATTAGCAACACTAGTTTTACACACAAAAAAAATTTATTTTGAGAAGAATTCTTTATCAGTGACTGAATGAATAAAGAGACACTTTGGGCAAAGTCTTCACCAAATATACTGTCTATCAACTATTACATGTATAAAAGCTAAATCCTTATCTCCAGTTTCTGTAGTATTAAGCAGATAAGAGTCTTTGACTCCCCCTGGAGTGGATACTAATCCATTGCAGGTTAGCTCCCAGCAGACGCTGGTACTCATTTACCTACCCTGGATGGATGGAAAGCTGAATTAGTTTAGGTGGGGAAGAAAGTTGCACAAATCAGTTCAAATCTTGGCAGAGCCAGGGATTGAACTTGGGACCTTGTAATCGGAAGGCAGAGATCTTACCAACTGTGGCAACCACACCCGCCCATTATAATTAACTATTATAAACTTTACGTAAAATTATTGAGATTAATTTTTTTAATAAAACTGAACAAGTTCATGAACATGGTGTCATTATGGCCATACAGTTCAGTCATGAATCAAAGTCCAAATCATTCTCTTCTCTACTGACTTTAGCTGAAGAAGGATTGAAGACAAAGTTGAAAGCACTCCTATAATTGTAATTAATGTCTACTTTAATACTTGCCTAGAAGGTAACTATTATTTTTTTGGCATAGCTGAATTGTGTGTGAAAAGCATTAAACATATCAATTGTTCTGCTTTTCTTACATACAATTATAATCATTATTGACAGTTTAGGCACTAAGTTTTGTGAGTTCTGTGAAGGAATGAGAAAGTTTAAAAAATTAATACTAGTTGCAGTTTCATTATACATTTGGACTAAAAATACTGTATGATATCATGATCACTGTACTGTAAAATTTAAAAAATGTGAGCATCTTTAAATGGCTCCAGGTTTAATTTGCACCGCTATATAATTGGCCACAGTATTGCAAGGGGCCAACAAGTGCTATTGGCTTCATGAAATGAACACAATTATGCAGCAAAACTGCACCACAAAACATAATTAATTATGACTTCATTTAAAAACAATAACAATGATTCAATAAACTAATCATGACTTGTGGCATTTACTCAAAGCAAACTGAAAAATTAATGTCCTAATTATCGTAGAAAAGCTGTACACTACAGTAACAGTTTCCAAGAATTTGGAAATATTTAATAGTCACTAGGTAGAGGTTACCTTTGCATTTACTTTAGAGAAACTCATGATTCCTTTACGGAACATTGGGAAGATGTTCAAAATTATCTTCTAATCTTGACTAATTACAATTGCTGTCTTTTACCTTTGTCCTTTCACTCACCTATTATTGCCCAACCAACTGTAAATCTGCACATTAATTAATTTTCTATTTATGTACTGTAGTAAATAAGGTATAACCTTGTTGTACATTTTACCTCGTGGATGATGTCAGTCATCAATGAGTTGTATGAGTGAGGCAGTGTGGCTCAGTGGTCAGAGTTAGGGCTTTGAATGTGGAAGACCTGGGTTGAATCCCCAACTCGGACTGCTGAAAGAATTTGTCCTCAGTGATCACAGAGACAAATTCACTACGCTTTGGAAATAGCCGACTGGTTTGTCTCCTACCAGTTGGGATTCTTAACTGGGAGAGAGGCCGGGGATTTTAACATGACACTTAAAAGCTCCTTTAGGGAAGTTGTCTTTAATTTATTATTATTATTATTATAATTCACATACTCAGCTGTAAGCTTTTCATTGGGTGCTTAATGTATGCATTAAACTAATAAATTAAGAAGGAAAACTTTTTTTAATTTTTCCATGCAATAGGGCTCAAACTCACGACCATTAGCCCCCATACTTGATTTTTTAAAGCTGATGCTCTAATCACTAGTCTATGACCAAATTACCTAGAAGTAACGAAAAATGTAACCTTTTATTAATCATGGATTTTTATTTCATGGAACTAATTAGCGATTGTAAAATAGAATACTTACTCTTCATTTTCACAATCCACCATGTACAGTCCTAGCTTAATAGCACGGTGAATTTCGAAGCAAAAGCCAAGGATGACATCATCAATAATCTCCATGGCAGTGTCTGATTCTGGGCTAGAGTGCTAAATAATGCAAAATTCAATTTAAAATTTTACTTGCACCTAGTTGTATGTAACTTAATATATGAATTTTTATACACAGCAACGTACATTATTCAACAATAACAGAACTTTATGAATGGGCAACAAAAAACAATGGTACTCTTAGCTTTTTTCTTTAAAATTTCTTACGGGGATCGAGTTAGTCAATCAAGTTTTGTATGGTTTATTCCAATTCTAGGCTGGGTAATTCTAGCTAATACGTGTAAACAATAAACAAGAAATACTTATTTCGAATAAACTTCGTGGGTATACATAAAAAGAATAAATATTACGAATACCCCAGCCAGGTTCGAAGCTTAATAAATGAAAAACCCAAGCTAATTACTCAACGAAAACATATAACCACAACTAATGTTTTTCATGTTATTTCTAGTTGGAAATAAGTTTAAAATCATTTTAAAAATGAAAGAATAACGTAATATTCATGCTTATCCATTTTCATAACCAAATGAAACCAATAAACATATCTTTAGGAATCTAAAATAAACGCCTTTGGAGAAAAAAGCTCTTTTGACTTAAATACGAAAACTCGCAAAGCTGAAAAGTTTTTTTTCATTCAAGCCGGTAATTGAAAATGTTAACGTTGTACTTTATATGTAATTGCAGCGCCCTTCAATTGCAGAGCCGTCTGTTAAAAATGAACACAAACCGTCCAAGTTTCGAAAAGTTGAGTTAAGCTTTACTTACTTCACTGAAACGAAAGGATTCCTCTGAATCAGCTGCAGAAAACTCTTCCACAAGCTCTATAAAGCCACTGCTCATCTCTTTTAAACTTGATTTTACGCGGCCGGCCTCTTTCCTCCATGCAGCGGTGCCTCGAAACACTACAAACACTACGTTTCTCAAAAGCTCATCTATTTTTGGTTTTCTTTAACCTGCTGGTTTACACATGTGACGATAACTTGGTGCTGACTTTCAAATTTAGTTGAAAAGAAATTACTCACAAAACTTTTTTCAAACTTGTCACATGTTGTTTCCAAAATACCGAGGATTTTGTAGTCTTTTCTGTCAGGGTTACAAAGCTCATTTACAATTTTCGTTTAAACTTCGTGATTAACGATTGTTGATCGAGCAGTAAATTAGTAAGTCAATATCACCTCGTAAGCCAACCAGCGGTTTCCGATAACCAAAAAATGGCGGAAATTTTGTATATTTGGTATTAAAAACGATAGCGGATAAGCTAAAATTATGTTTCGCTAACAAATCTCTGGGCATATTCCATATTTTAAGTACACCAAAACTATGGGCTCGCTAACTGAATTACAGATTTTGTCAAGAGCCAGAGCATCATCCCTGGAAAATGTAAAAAACCTGAATTTTTGGTAAGTTTTTATACTCATCATAATTATAAATTAATTGATATAAACATTCGAAATAGTTGTATATTTCGGTTGTCAAGCATTTTCCAAGATTTAAAATTTTGCTATTGTCTATTTTCTTATACCTTGTATAGTAATATTATGTTTTTGTATTTTTTCAGGGGAAGCGATATTTGTGATGTAAGTTTTTATAAGGTTTTCTTCATTGAATGATCATAATTTATCATTATTAATATCAATTGCAAATTGTGAATGTTGTTTTTAAATCAGAGAAAACGATATAGCAATTTTTAAAACGGAATTTTTTTAAGTAGTTAAATTTTTACAAGTTTGATGTCATGCTTTCAGGTATCAGTGCTGAGAAAAATGCCAAATGTTGAAGTTCTGAGTTTGAGGTTTGTGTTTTATTAATAAATCTAATTTTAGAATCTATATTTATTGAAGACGTTTTAATCAGTTTAAAAAATTTGTTTCAGTTTGATAATCTGTGTCCTTAGATGTAATGTAAAGTTTATAGCAATCTAGATCTCAAACTGTAATCACACTTATTATGTTTTGACTGTGTAAAAAAATGTGATTATGCACTATAACCCTTTCAGTCCCAGTTGTATTGCTAAATTCTCCCAACTTGTACTCATACTTTTCATTGAACAAGTTTAAGAGAATTTACTTTTAATCTTCTGTAGTTTGCTTTGTTTGATCATTTCTCAATTTTTCATTACCAAATGTCTTATTTTTACATATTATGTTAGGAGAAGTGATTTGTTGATAACTGACTGGGACTGAAAGGGTGTTAAACAATTTTCCCCCGGTTGGAGGAAGGAAGTGGGGGAGGGTGACTCAAGGGAATTCTAGACATGTAAAGTGATGTCCAACCAGGAAAGGGCCTTTGACATCTGGACTGGTGTACCCATTGTGAGATACTTCATATGGTCACTGACTTGAAATGTGGAGGGCCTGGGAATGAGTAGTCTGATCCTGGTTGACAAGATATGGATCCCCAGGGATGGGACTTTTTTGACTTTTACAGGCACCCAAGGGTGTAGGATATAAAATCTTAAATCAATATTGTTGTTGTTTTTTATGTTATTAAGATTCTCAATTATTTGGTAGTAATTTGCTAAAAAAGAAAAAAAAAATATTATGTTTTAACTCTTGAAGATTACTTAATTTTATAGGGATTTTTGTGTTTTTAGACATAAAGAATTTTTTAATGCTTTTACCATTTTAATTTTAAGTGCTCTCTTTGTCTTAAGTTAATCATTTTAAATTAACACTTCTTTTTTTTCTTGCAGTGCTAATGGAATCTTTGATCTTAAAGACTTTGCTTATTGTACCATTCTTTTTAGTTTGTATTGAGACCTGTATAAGGTCCAATCAGACATTAAAGCTTTTGTATGAAGTGTTTTATAACATTTACAACTTGTCAAACAATTTGATTTATTTAGTGAAAAATTGGAAAACAATTATCATTAGATTGAAGTGTATTTAAAATAAAATGATAATATTTCATATCCATTTTGGTATGATCAGGTCAATTAAAAACTTTAGTAACTGCAGATGTAATTGTACTGTTGTAGTTGTCATTTTGTGAAGTGTTTATCAACTCAGAGAAAGTCTTTTAAAATCCTGAAATTAAGTTAAAATGTTTCTGAGGTTTTGTCAAAACTCTTGGCTAACTCCTGGAAAGGAAGCAGATTGAAAATTTTAAATATTCTTGAGTTTCGTTTTTGGATGTTGATAGAACTGCTTTAAGATAATAGAATGAATCATTTTTCAATAAGACTGACCACAATTTCCCCAATTCAGCCAGTCACAACATAAATTATAAGCTGTTGAAAAACATATTCCTTCCTTGTGAGTACAGACTAATTAAAACTTTTAAGCTTTTGTTACCATCCAAAAAAGTTTATTGTATATGTATAGTTACTTATTTTATAATTCATAAACCTCTGGGTGTGTACCGTAAAGATTTTCCTTCATTGGTGAAGCACAAGTTATTCTTTATAGCAGTTATTAGTCAAATACTATGACCACCTCAAACCATACTGTATTTGTTCCTACATGTAATTTTGAAAAAAATAAGAATAGATTAATTAATGACAAATTATGTGTTATTTTGACTATTTTGTAAACAGGTCCTCGATTACGAGAATTGTATCTTAGAAGAAACAAAGTAGATGATATTAAACAAATAGGATATTTGAAGAATCTTCCCAGGTTGCGAGTTTTGTGGCTGTCAGATAACCCATGTGCAGAGGATCCAAATTACAGATCTACGGTCCTCAAAATGCTTCCTAAACTTACAAAACTTGATAATATTGGTTAGTGAACTTAAAATAACTGATTAGGAAAAACTGGGAGATATGTACTGTATTACATTGTGGTATTCATTCCAGACCTGTTTTTTTACACTGAAATTCATGTAATTTCTACTCAGTGTTATATAAAACCAACTTGTTCTTGTTTAATGTTCACTGATCAAAGAAAGTTTATCAAAGATTGCAACTTAACTTTCTATAATTATATTTAAGATCTAGAACTATCATGATGTTGATTAAGATTCATTCATTCATTTCAAATCATGAATTCATCATCATCCAATTTTTCTTGAATGTATTTCTAGTTTGCTTGTTTTACGTCCTTTTGGAGATATTTATTTCTAAATTGAAGGGTCTAGTGTAAAAATGGCGTAAGTGACTTTTGATGAAGTTCTCAACTCTAACTAGATAATCCCTACAGTATATATATTATCTCTTCATAACTTTTGTGAGAATTTAGCATTCCATAAAAAGTCACAGTTTTTGCACTGCACAAAAATGATATAATATTATGTAAAATTTGATCAAGTTCTAATCTCTCCCTACATTATTCTTATTATCTCTTCATAACTCTTGGGAGAAT
>JAOBBB020096236.1:0-13382 GCA_025331005.2 Zoanthus gigantus
TTATTCACCATGGATGTCAAGTCTCTGTATACTGTTATCCCTAATGCTGAGGGACTTCGCGCCCTTCGTCATTATTTCGATCTTCGTCCTGTTTTAGAACCCAGCACTTCCACCCTTTTACGCTTAACTGAACTTGTCCTTACTCTCAATTGTTTTTTATTCGGTGATCGTTATTTCAAACAGATAAATGGTGTTGTGCCGATTCTTTCAGCCGATTTTCTATTTGCTGAAATAGAATAAAAGTTCCGAAAACACGTAGTTCTTTTAGCATATTTCAAAAACTAAGTGTGTTTTCTAATTAAGATGCATTGCAATAACGGAATAAGCTCAAAATCTCTCTTTGGCGACTGGAACTGCGTATCAGTTAGACTAAATGGAAGGGCGCCGGATCTATTACTACACACGTATTCATCACTTAAGTATATACAGTGAAACATCGATTTAACTAACCTCCGTTTAACGAAGTCCTCCATATAACGAAGCGAATTTTTCAGCCCCACTAAAGTTATAGTAAGGGAAAGAACCTCGATTTAACGAACCCTCGATATAACGACCTCTAGATATAACGAACGCATTTCCTCGGTCCCTTGGCAGTTCGTTAAGTCGAGGTTCCACTGTAAAGCTGTCACGAGGTGGATTTCTTGGGGGGACAGCCTTTTAATTCACGGTAGAGTTTCGTAGCGTGGTGACAGTTCAAAACTCAAAATAACTTAGGTAAACAACAAAGCAATAGAACGGAACTCAAAACTTAACAAATGAACACAAAGCAACGTAAAGTAAAGTAAAATGTAATAATCATCAACACTTGAGAACCGACGCGGTCCTACTTTTATAGACCTGAGTAGATTGCAGGCTCAACTTCTTATCTCCTAGGCAACTACTGAGGGCGGCGGCACATCTCGCAAACATGAGCGTCGCCTGGCGGCTTTTGAGAAAGATTTTCTTATCTAGTTCCTTAACTTTTTGTCGCAAACTTAGTATGTTAACAGTTGCTAACCAATTCTAACATGTACAATTGGAAAATGTTGTTTTCTGTCTAACGCCGAGGGAATATCGATTTCAACCCTCGGGGAAAATTCTTTGTCATGCGAGCATCATCTTTGCGAACAATGTGCGCCTGAGGGACAAAGTCAAAAAGATCTTTTGCTATTTAAATATGTTCGTTGCTGAGGGAGCTAGAACCTCAGGATAGATTTTACAAAGCAAAAAATAGAAGAGCAAGCCACGCTGCATTTTAACCGTAGGAAAATTTAGTCTCTTTTGTTTGTTCGAACAAAACACGACGATTTTTGCACGCGTCAAATAAAAGTCTTTTTAATTACTATCTCTTCTACTTGTTGCTAGCCAAATGATTTGCTCTTCAACCCTTTGTAATTAAATAAAGTACGTGATGATCTAAACCGCTTCAGCGAAAGTAAACAAATCTTATCAGAAAAGTTTGCTAAATCTTATACGAAAAGTTTTGCTACTGTCTTATAAGGTTTTACTCTTTGACAAAGCTAACCAAAAATAGAAATGTAGATTGCAGATTTAAAATGCGACGTGAGAACTACACTAGGATATTAAAGGGGAGTCTACAACATATCAAATTAAGCGTGAATCCTCGTTAAAATTTCTCATCAAATTCCCCTAATTAAATATTCAAAAAGAACCATTGCCTGAGTTTAACGACTATAAATGTCAGCATGGAAAGAGAAAATATCAATGTAAAGAATGTCAAGGATCTCAAATATGCCATCACGGAAAAGACAAATATTATTGCAAGAAGTGTGGTGGTAAGGGAATATGCTGCCATGATCATTATAAAATAATTGGTAGAGAGTGTAAAGGATCACAAATATGCATTCACAACCGTCGTATACAATATTGTGTAGACTGTGGAGGTTCGCAAATATGTCCTCACAAGAATCACAAATCGTATTGTAAAGAGTGTGGCGGTTCACAAATATGTAAACATAAAAGGCAGAAGAAATATTGTGGAAAATGTAAGTGAGAGAAAAAGTTAACATAAGTATATCCAAGAGTTCTTTTTGTTACCCGCTTCAGGTAACAAATAATTTTCACAACTCAACGAAACAATAACCAAGCTGTAGCAGTTGCAGCTATAATTATCAAGATCAGATCGAGTTCATGCTTTGTAGTTGTGCTATTCTTGGGAATATTCTTCACAACATCCTTTTTACTACTACTAAGACTTTCAACATTCCCAGCAGCTTTTCGGAGGACATGCGAAGCATGAGGCAGCTTAACTTTGCTCACTCCGAGTTTGTGTTTGATACCCACACTCACAGTACCATCAGAATTCACATCAGAATTCACCCCAAGGTGCATGGAAGGGCTGACCCGTTTCAGTTTGTTGTTGTATCCAAGGCATCAACCATGTCCCAGGCGAAATAGTTAAATCCAACTTAACCTTAGCCTCCTGGACAGCAAGTTGAAATCTCTGGACTGATTTACTGATGTCCGGTTGTTTCACCGCGTCTTCTATGAGCACTAAGAACTCACGTCTGACCTCCTGCGCGCTGCCAGAGTTTCCAAGTTTTGAACTTCGAACATTGACCTGAGCTCCTAAAATGCAATACACAAAAGCTTTGATAGATTGATTGATTCTCGCTTGACCAGCTTTCGTCAACCCGTAAGATACAGGAACAACAAAGTGCTCATACTGATTTTCAGAAGGTGAATTTGAAATGTATTGAGATTACCATCACTGGCAGAGCCACCTTCATCACTGAACTTGTAAGTTTCAGGATAAGAAGCTTCCGTCTTGCCATATCCTATATTGGTGTAGTAGATGTACACATTTCCCAAACCGTGATTCATCCCCTCATGAAAGCGGAAATCTGTACTCGGAGAAATCCCAAACTGATTAGACAGTCTGTTGTATGATGGAATATCATAAGTATTCTTTTTTTTTTATCAAAAGCATCATCACCAGGCAAAGCCACTGAATTTTGTATTCCACCAAGCTCGTATAAGATTCTTCTGATGGTAAAGTAGATTTCAAACCATAGAGATGATCTTACTTGTTTTGGCAGATTCAATTAATCGTCAGTCATGTCATGTATACCATCCTTCCTCTTATCCTCAAACAGAAGTCTAGAGCTCACCCCACAACCAGTCGTCGCACACCAGACAGCAAAATTAAGTTGCTGAGGCCAATACTTCATGTCGGGGGAGTTCAGCCATCTATGAGATCATTTGCCGCTGTGATGAGTCAACTTGGTATCTGTGAAGACATCCCGAAACTTCATCTTGAAAGAATCTGTCGGTGTAACAAAGATCTCAAGGGTAGAGAAATCAAACTGCGTAGCTTGTCACCGTGACTAATTGGTGGAACTGGTAATTTCGGATTAACATTCAAGGTTGGCTCCGGAGGTAAATCCATGGGAAGACCCAAAGCATTTTTCATCTCCTTTGTGAAGTTACCGTAAATAAATTTACCTCTACCGAAAACCTGAATCTCTTCTTCACCATCCTTGGTCTTGAGATAGACGCTATTGCTGTCATCACCAAACCAGTCTTTTTGTGTGAATCTAAACAAGTCGGCATTAGGATACCAATCTTGAAATATCTTCCAGGCACTCATTGTTTTGAAATGATAGAAGCTTACTTTTAAATCTCATTTCCCGCTACAGGAAATGAGGGACATAACAAAGTGCACTTTTCATGCATAATCAGGGTTGTATGCAGGAGGCATGTCATCAAGACTTAACGCTGGGTAACTACCCACCACTTTAGGTGTATGTAAATAAAACGTGACACAGTTGCAACTTATGAGCGCGCGTCTCTGTCTGACTGAAGTTTTTTCATGATCTCCTCACGAATCTCCTTTTCAATCCTCTTAATGTCTTCCGCAGTAGGCTTATAAGACTGAGGCTTCTGTACTTCTATTTTCTCACTTTGATATTTCTGCTTAATTGACTTTTTCATCTCATGGTATTTTTCAACCTCAGACTTGATCAGAAGAAATTCTTCATGACTAATCTTGTTGTCCGCGAGAGCCTTGGAAACAATATTCTTCATCGTGTTCAGTTTTGCACGACAGAGTGATACAGTGATCTCATGCTTGCTAACATTTTTGGAAATCATCTTCGCCCAAGCTCCAGAGATGACACTCACCACAGCACATAAAGCTCCGAGAGCCCCAAGACTGACTGCCACAGGAAGCCCGACTCCGGTCATTCCGGTGCCAAGGCTGCCAGCGCTGAGAGCCACAGACATGGTGCCACTACAGGTTGAGACGTTCAAAAAGAGACTCCTTGCGCGCTTGTATTTCTTGTAGATATTCTCGCGAGCATCAAGTTCTTTTTCCAGGTTGGCCAACCACTCTGAAGATTGTTTCAGCCTGAAGTTTTCCCCTGTTTCATTAGCATTAGCATTAGGTAATTGAGGGTAGATCTCATTATAACCATCCATCTTTCTATGGGTGATCATGTTATCTCTAAAGTGATTACAAATGAGTACATACCAAAGGTTGGAGCTCTCCCATCAATGTTGGTAATGTATAAGTCGAAATCATTTTAGGTATGAACGTTGGTGTGATTTCATGCGTAAGGTTGGGTAATGCTGTGAAGGCACAACAGCGTAATGCTGTGAAGGCACAACAGCCAGTAATTTAGAGGGGTTGTTGAAGGTGCCGCGGATATTTTTATAAGAGTCATGTTTCTCGACAATATCACATAACACGAAAAAGCTTGGACCGTTCCAGATCAAAGGGTAGAGTTTACCAGCTGTAAGAATTTCTGGTACTCCAAGTTCTGTGTAAAGCCCTTTGCTGAGTTTGAGTTTAAATCTTGATTTGATGTACCAGTCTCCATTTGATTCTATTATTTCAATACCTTTGTCGATTGCCTTTAACGAACGTTTTAGAACATCGAGGGTATAGTCTCTATCACCAAGACTAATAAGTTCAGCCTCACCATCATCCATGTTGTACAATCTTTGAGGTTCTGTTAGAATAATGAAAGGCCTTGCGCTACGAAGAAAGTCTATTTCCTGAATCTCTCGCGCACCATCCAGAGATGGATTGAGGTGAACTGAGGATTTAGGTTCGGTGATGTTCAATGTGATTATAGTTATTTTGTATTTTAGAACTTAGCCTCGCTTCTTTTTAAACTGTTCAATGCACCTTCCTCCATTCAAAGCCAGGTAACCTGCAAACGTGCTCAGTTCACGCGTCACCACCTCATTATTCTTCATGTCTTTGGAGAGATCATCAACGTCGTCTATAGGTAATACGTATGAGGTGGCTTTAGAACCTACTTCAATGGCTGTATCCGTCAGATCACCTGTGACACGTTTTCCCAGGACAGCTTGATATCGGACGTAGTATTTTTCTCAGAGAGCCTTTTGACATCTCCCAAAGTCATGTCCACGCCGATGAAATCCTTGGCAGTTCCAAGCGTCGCAAGAATAGCAAGGGACTCTCGCTTCACTTCAATATCATCATCTTCTTCTTTTGGAGGTTTGGGTGGAGCCTCCTTAACATAATCTTCAATAACTGAGTTTGCCATTAGTTATTGAAAAGTTTAAGTCACCTTTAAATGGATACCTAGAGAGGAGAAGGAACCTCCAAATAGCAATGAAATGGATACTTCAGACGGAAACAGACTCTTGAAAAGCTTTCCAATTTCAGAAGCTCTGCAAACTTTTTACGCGTATCAACATCCAAGTCTCCTCCATAATCTTCAAAGAGAGTCTTTGTACCTATTTGAGACGGATTATAGAAGGCAACCACGCAAGCGACATTTTCGCGGAAAGGTTTAGATATTGAAGTCAGTTGCTGCGTCAATACCCAAACGGATAAACCTTCATGCCTCCCAGAGAATACCAGATTGCTAAACTTGTTCGAGCGCTTATTCAAGTCTTTGGATACGGCACAGTCATTTAAAATAATCAAAGTGTTTATACCTGAAAACAAGTCCGCGCAGTCATGAAGAAGGTCATTGATCTCATCACAGTTACTTGCGTCTGGAGATACTACCAATAAATTTTTATCATTCTCAGCAAAGCCATGATATGTTTTATTCTTCGAGTAGGTTGGACAAATTAAAACAATATATTCAAAGACGCCTTTAAAAGGTCCGCAGAGTTGCTCGATTAGATACTGTGTTTTCCCGCAGTTTGTCGGGCCTGTGATAATGCAATGGAAGGGCGTTTTGTCTCGGATTTCTTGCATCCTTTGATTTCATGGGATCTCCCTTTTCAATTTATATCATTTCTTGTAGCTGGAAACATGTTTGGTATGTGACTTCAAATTTAATACAAGATTGACTTCAAGTTTGAGTTCATGACCTCCATCAAAGGGTCAGCCACAACGTACATGTGACATGTCATGTTTCCTGAGCGTCCAACCTTCCTTTTGATTTCAAGCTTGACACCGTCTCGTGTGTTGTTTAAGGTAAGTCCACCTCCATGAATGTTGTTATCAGGATATGTTCTCAAGTCAATCCAGAGAGCATATTTGTTGCCTGTGCAGAACTCCTTTTCCTTCAAAGAACCAGATTCTCCCATACGTTTCTTGATCGTCTCCCATGCATCAGATGGAATCATGCCCTTGGAAAAGAGACGGTTGGGAATTCCATCCACATTGATGGAAATTGACTTGATGTCAGGGTTGACGAACTTCTCCGAGTCACGCGTTCCAGCTGTGTGTGCTTCCGTGAAGAGACACAGGATTTCAGTCATGGATCTCCTTGGTAGATTGATGTGCTCGTTGATGACACTGTCATTTGGTTTGGAGATGCTGAATGTCTTATGTAATAATATGTTTTCATAGAAGAAGCCTTTTCCTGACTGATATGATGCTCTCGCCTGCTCTGCCAAGCTGTCACTGGAGATAGGTTGATATTCAAGCTCTAAGTCTGTGATGGTATGATTGGGAGCTTTGGTGACGTCAGAGTATATGACAATATCCGCCACTGGAGTGAACGTCAACTCAAACATCAGATGATGTGGTAAAGCTTTCGGGTAGAATACTCAATGGTCATTCAGAACTAGATGGTCCAGAGGTATGCGATACTTGGTATTATGAATAGATGCTAATGAAACCTCTCCAGCATCTGAGGTAACCTTGTCTCCAGCATTTGTTCTGAGCTTTCGCATGTCCACAGATGAGATGCCTTGTTTGAGTCTATCCTCGCGATCTTCCTTGGAAAGGAAAAGGTCGTTGTATGTTTGAAGTAGATCATAACGTTGAGTATCTTGCAGAATCTCTCCTACGAATTTAACCTTGAGATTTGTCACCAAGTTTCGGCCGGCATTATTCACGACAGTGTTGTTGGCGTGACCTGCGACAATCAGATTGAAGAGGATAGCGACACTGCCTGGAACAATGACTACACCTTCTGCGAATTTAGGGATATTCACATGCAAAGTCTCACCAGGATTGACAGATGATGGGCTCAGTATGATGCGATTGAGAGTTGCTTCTGCTTTCAAATCGAAAGCTTCTCGCGGATCCCTGTTGGGGTTTAGAACCTCTGAAATTGCCTGTGACATATTGTTTTAGAGTTAATCATGTTAGCTTTAAATGCATTATGGAGAAAAGGTTATCACAAATCTATTATAGTACAGGTGGCTATTGGAAAGGTTATGCCGCCATTGGCAAATTGGCGGAGCGTGCCAGAGTTGCCGAGGATGATGCAAAAAGATGGCTTGAGAAACAGGCGTTGTGGCAGATTTATTTACGACCACCAAAGTACATCCCGAGAGCACATTGGATTATATATAAGCCCAACGTTATCCACCACGCAGACATGCTATATTGACTCATGATACTCAAAATTCTGTGACTTTCAAATACGCCTTGGTGGTGGTGGATGTTGCTTTTAGATATGTTGACGCGGAAGCATTGACTAGTGAAGACACAAGCAAAGTTGCAAGAGCTTTTGAAAGAATCTATTCTAGAAAGCTTCCGTATCCTAAGATAATTCATGTAGACGAAGGTACAGAGTTTATGGGAGATGTGAATAGACTCATGGATAGACATGATGTTTGCATCAAACGAGATGAACCTAAAAATCATAGAGCTCAAGCCTTTGCGGAAAGTGCAAATAGAACTATAGCCGAAAGATTATTCAGTCATCAATATGTGCAAGAGATGTTGACGGATGAAAGGTCTAGAGTATGGGAGAGAAGACTTCGAAGAGTTGTGGCAGCTATCAATAGAGAACCTAGACGTATCCTTGCAAATGAAACTCTCGTTGATGCTGTGGAAGAAGATAAAGTTAAACTTATAGATGTTAGTTATAAGAGACCTGTCGGAGTTGATGAAGTGAGGTTACCTCCAGGGGTTAGGGTTAGATATTTGTTATTTTCCGGAGAAGATGAGGGCTGTGAAAGACGAAGAGCTACAGACCCCATCTGGAGTTTGGAAATCTTTAACATAGCACGCACTGTTGTCATACCTAAAAAGCCTGAATTTTACTATCTGTCTGAGGGAGCGCCGAGGAGGAATTTTGTCAGAGAGGAACTTCAAGTTGTGCCTGAGGATACAGAGTTACCTCCAGATCATGTCTTGGAGAGGTAGTTTTATAGATAACTTACTGACTTGAAGTCGAGTCAGAAATACATACTTGATGAAACATCTCATGTCTTGGATATGTAAAGCCAAAGTGTGTATTTTATCCTCTAGGATGATACGCTTATCATCCTCATGAGACAGAGCCACTTTGTTTACTCTCTCACTGTAAACGTCATGCATGTGGGAACGTATTACATTCATCTGCCTCATCTGAGGTTGTTGATTGAAAAGGCAGTCTCTGAAATGATCAATGGTGAGGCTATTCTGCACGACATACTTCTTAATACCCTTACACTTTTTAGACTCATTCCCTTGATCCATCAAATATGCATACAACTTAGCTCTCAAACCTACAAACTCTACTACTTGCAGTCCACCAGCTTCATCCTTGAACATCCCAATGATCTTCTTGCTAATACCAGTCTCAATTCCAGAAGGATGATCCTTGGGTAGTTGCTAGTGTCAAACTTGTCATGTACGTCTGGGCTAATGTCATTGTAAAAGTTGTCAACGTGATTCCTGACATTCTCCAGGGTCTTCCCGTAGACGGCATTATTCATCAACTTAAAGAAGTCCTTCTCAAAGTCATTGGTGGCTTGTGCTCTCAGTTTGGTGTTGAGCCTTATATAAGACTCCATCCAATTTGATTCCTCGAAGGTAACACCTCTGTGAATCTTTGTGAGCTCAAGACCATCATCTAAGTAGAACTTCAGATTCTCGTGATGAATCGTATATCTCTCTTTGTTGTGGAGGTTAGGAATCAGTTTAGAAACCTTACCAACTTGAACATTTTCAGGAGCAAGAGGATAGTCGTTATGTAGGTCATGAAGATGTTCCGGATACCTCAAATCAACCTCAAGGATGCATGGCATATCTCGCCAGTTTGATAATTCTTCCTGAGTCATCCACCTAAACCCACGATATGGAAGTTTCTGTGACATGGCATGGCCGTATAAGTTGTTAGTGTCAACGTATGGTATATATTTAGTAGGTTGGGAAGGATTAGAGTCAGTCATGTAAGGATTGTTAGCTTTGCTATGTCTGGTTGAGATCATAGAGACTCCACCGCGTATCCCTTTCTCAATCATCAAAGCCATGTCGGGGCAGTAAGCAGTTCCAGCTTGGTTTTGATATTTTTTAACATAGCGTCCCAAGCTAACGCAGGAGCTGTGCAGTACCATGCAGGATCAAGAGAGTAATACTTCATGCAAACCTCTCTGAAATTCACAAAGACGTCGGATAGTAGAAGTACATCCGTCTCAAGATGGAGATCATGATACTCCCTCATTATTGTTTTGATCTTAAATTCATTCCAGACATCTTGGGCGTGTTGATAGTCATCATCTGTTATATGGCTGTCGGTTAGTCTTGAATAAAAAGCATCTTTTGGAGGGAGCTGATTCACCTTGAGCTTTTCGAAGGAGTCGAACCATTCATATGGAAAGACTCCTTTTCTACGCATTAAGGTAAATTTCACAGCATCATAGGGTTTCATTGCAAGGTTTTTGAAACATTGTGAGGGTAGATTGTGAGAATGAAGAGGCCATGAATTTGAATGAGTCTATAAATCTAATCTCACGCACGATATCCTTTTCCATGCCATCCTTCTTGTCAATATATGTATCCACAGTAACCCTTTTTGAGAAGGAGATGAACTTCTCCTCGTTGTTTGGGATGCAATCTATTTTCCCAGGGGTTACGTGGAGACTTTTGATGAAGAGATGAGCATCATATCCTGCGAGATTATGCATGACAGCGGGGATATGTTTAGGCATTCTGAAAAGCGAGGTGCATGATCTATGTGCAGCTCCTCTGTACTTTCCCGTGAAGTGGTCATGATCAATAACTTTGTTATCACTATCATCAAACTTACCTTCACAGATGTGGCACACTTTCGCATTTGAGAATTGGTTGTAGTCCACTGATTTTTAATCCAGAGGCTTGTTGAAATTTACTGTTTCATAGATTATCTTGATGTCAACCTCTAGCGACCTAATGAGGTTTCCTCCCATATCATTATCTGCATCTGATCTATCCGTACATGTTTTCATAATAGGCTGGATGGAAGCGTTCAACATCAGAAGATTTGATGTAGTAACTCCAACCAGAAACTTCATGTTATTGGTATCTTTGCGTGTAACTTTTGTCAGGATTTGGCTGACATGTATCTATCATCCTATTTATACACTCAAAGTCAGCGTAGACGATGATTGGAAATTGCATTTTCCTATTCAACTTCTTATGGTTGAATGAGACATACTGAGGTGTACCATCTTCATTCACTCGGATCACAATTCTAACCGCTCGAAACTTGGAGCAATCTTTGAGATGTTCCTCTTGTTTCTCTTTTGTTTGAAAGTGACTGAAACATCTGTAGCAAAACTCATGTGCAGATTTATGATTAGTCACTTCTGACCTCATGAGTCTGTTGAAGTTTTTAATCCAGGCATAGTGTTCTGTGTGCTGATTTTTGAGGTGTAGCATATGTATCATCTTCTTTCCATCAGGATTCTCGCAGAAACATAAAATAGAAAACCTCTCATCATCATAACTACACACGTTTAAGGCATAATCAGGGGTATTCTTCTCAATCGTATCTATCTGATTCAGAGGCGTGGGGAAGTCTATACCAGTCCAATCAAATTTTTCCGCGTTTGCTTTCAGCTCCGTGGTTAACCTTTGAGGGTTCTTTTTATCCGTGCCAGATACAGCAGCAGCCATAGTGTACGTTATACATTTGTTATCAGACTTGTTCTGTATGTTGACGATTGACCTCCTAAAGCCTGGCTTCTTTGGAGTAGGAAGATATGAGCTTCCAGCTAATGGTCTGAAGGGGGCGATGCTGATGCCAAGAGACAGAATCTCATCAAATTGCCATCCAGATTTCTGAGATTGAAATGAGGCAATCTTTTCCAACATTAAATCTCTCATCTCTCTGTATTTCTCAGCTATGTTAGTAGCCTCATTTATTTATATCACATCACTGTGAAAATAATGTGTCATCTCTTCAATCTCTCCCGTTGCAGGATCCATTCTTGTGAATCTTTCATTCAAGAGAAAATGAGTCTTGTTAGGCTTCTCTTTCTCTGTGAGCAGTCTTAGGACTCTGGGTTCAGCTCCATCAAAGAAGTTCTCAGGATCGTACCCTTTCCGTCCTCCTACTCAGTAAGCTTCCAGAAACCCATTGAAAGCCGTTTCATGTTTTTCAGACTTGAATAAAGTTACTTTATCAAATAAATCTTCTACCATCTTCTTCAACTTATTGACTTTTTGTGTAGTCCTCTTCTTTACGAGTTCTGGAATCTATTCAAGTACCCAGTCAGTAAATTTATTGAGTTCACTCTGTACTGACTCTCCAGCCTTCTTCACTAACCGCTTTGGAGAAGTGAAACTGAGTTTACCAGGAGGCTTGGTTACCCCCGGGATAGGCACTTCAACCTCAGGTATTGATGCGTTCAAAGCTTCAATAAGCTCATCTCTACCCATTTTATAATACCCTCTGATCCCTCGCACCTTCGCGAGAGGTCCGAGTTCTGTAACATTGAGGTTGTCCAAGATGATATCTATTTGTTGTAAAGCTTCAACGATTTTTGTTTTAGACATTCTCTCTAGCGATGGTCCTTAACACTTTAGATGAAAAATTATCCATCCCAGGGATTGGTATCTCACTATAAGGTGCTGATGCGCTCAATGTTTCAACAAAATCGGCTTTGCGCTTGGAGTTATACCCCTTAATTCTCCGCAATTTCGCAATAGACTTAAGCTCGGGTTTACTGAGGTTGTAGAAGTTGATATTTATGGGCACTAAAGCCTCCATGAGTTAGGTTTTATTCATTGACTTCCAGCCTTTTACGCCATTCTCTCTGGCGATGGCTCTCAGCATTTTTAAACTTAGATCGTTCATGATTTTATCAAAATATGAGATTACTTTAGATATCCTTTAAGATGATACTTGCTGGAATTTATATATTTCCAAATCTTTTATTTCAATTTTTTTTAAAGATTTATTTGATGCTTTGTTATCTGTAGTAGGTAACAAAAATCTGGAGTGTTCTTATAATCCTAATTTATGTTGTAATTCTATGCTGTGTATCTCACATCTACAATCAATCAATTCATCGGTTGAGATTTCTACACCTTATCTCGTAAAATCTCAATGAGTTCTGGTTTTCGCATTTTGTGGTATCCTTTTATATGATTCTGTTTTGCGAAGTATTTTAATTCTTCAATTTTCAGTTTATTGATTTCTATTATTTGATGTTCAAATCTATAACCATCTTCATTACCTCTCGCAAAATAGAGAGCTTCCATGAGTGTTTGTGCATCCATTTGTCATGTCTACTATATCTCAAATCTTTATTTCATTTTTTTTAGATCATTGTGTTAAAGATTGCATCTTTTGATGCCGTGGCGCGCGGGGTAAGGTTGGGGGAAATTTTTCACAATCAGGGCTGAGATTGGGCTGGGAATTTTTCAGAGCGGGCAGAGGTGGGGGATGATTTTTTCAGAGTTGGCGCGGAGGTTGACCTTGGGGGAATCTTTTTTCAGATCTTTTTGAATATTTAATGAGGTTGAAGATTTTCGCATCTTTTTGAATATTTGATGATTTTTCAAATCTTTTTGAATATTTAATTAGGGAAATTTAACGAGAAATTTTAACGAGGATTCACGCTTAATTTGATATGTGGTAGCTAGCTAAATCCTTTACGAGCCTAGTGGCCCATGGAGCCGGCGCTTATCTCCGCGGTTTCCGTAGTGTTAAGCGGATGAGAGTCTTTGACTCCCCCTGGACGGGAAACTAATCCATCGCAGGTTAGCTCCCAGCAGACGCTGGTACTCATTTACCTACCCCGGA
>JAOBBB020096330.1:0-13382 GCA_025331005.2 Zoanthus gigantus
GTTTGATTTCTCTCTAAGGAAATGCTAAGACCCCACCCCCCCCCACCCCCTCCTATTCGTAATTGTCTCAATTCGGAGTTGATTGTCTGCGTCACTTTTTCTGCTCGTAGGTTTCTAAATAGATGCGATTGCGAACACAGGGTACAAACTCACCAAAAAATTGCCAATGACCAACGCGCAAAGAAAAAAAATGGTAGATGCCGGATTTGTAGCCCGCATGCAATCGTAAAGAGGTTCAATCCACTCGCCACACAGCACTCGAAATATCATCATACATGAGTGTCCGAAATCTGCAAAGTTCCATCGGGGAATATCCTGAGGATTTCCTCCGAACTTATCAGCTGTGTATTTCTTCCCAAATAATTGCATACCAACAACTGCAAACATGTACACTATGACGAACAATACCAGTGTGAGGTTGCCAAGCTGCCCCACGCTACCCCCGATAGTACTCAGAAGCATCTCCATTGTGTTCCATGACTGGGCGAGTTTAAACACACGCAGCTGGAAGAAAAATATACATTAGTTA
Organism: Zoanthus gigantus; assembly: GCA_025331005.2. Taxonomy (NCBI): domain Eukaryota; kingdom Metazoa; phylum Cnidaria; class Anthozoa; order Zoantharia; family Zoanthidae; genus Zoanthus; species Zoanthus gigantus. The sequence goes on from JAOBBB020096330.1 coordinate 530, forward strand.
GCTAAATTTTATCAAGTTAATCAAGGGTCTCTTATTCAAACTAGATGAATAATATTGTTTTATTTCTTTAAAACCAATGAACCAGCAGCAGAAAACTGTTTTCTTTTAAGAAATATTTTGTTTTGCATCACATCTAACCAGCTGAGAAACGAGCATCTTTTAAGTACATTCTGTAAATATTGTAAAGAGCCGGTTCTTTGAAAATGAACCTTTAGTCAGAGTAAGGCTATTAGGTCCTTCTGACGAATGGTGTACTAGAAATGACGGGTGTTTATTTTACTTACGGCGGTGATCATGAAATTTTCAATTTAAAGTTTCTAAATATCATGGAATTTGCCAAATATGGAAGGGGGCTTTGGAATTGTAAGCCACGTTTAGTCGAGCGGTATTTTTACTATTGATATAATAATTGATATAATGATATAATGACTAATATATTAATAATGAACATGTACAATAATTAATATATAAATTGATAATGATACAATGATTAATATATATAAGATGATAATGATGTATTAGTTAGTTAATGTATATAATGCAGCAGTAATGGCCAAGGTAAGCAAGAGGTTCCGGAACAATTCCAGCTTCAATGAGAAGGCGAAGCTGTGGGTCTACCAGGCCTGGGCGCTCAGCACACTACTCAGTAGCATGCAGTGAGTCCTGGAGTAGACCACCTACGCAAAGTATGAAGAAAAATCAACAGTTTCCAGATGAGGTGCTTGCGAAGCGTCCTCACATTCGCTAGAAAGAGAAAGTGCCCCACACCAAAATGCCTTGTGCATGCCAGCATGTACAATCTGTTCGCAATCCTCAGTAAAGGACACTTGCTGTGGCATGGCCATGTAAGACGCAAGGAACCAGGCCGCATTCCAAAGGACCTCATGTATGGTGATCTGGCAGAGGATGCGAAACTGGTCGTCCACTCCTGAGACATAAAGATGTCTGCAAGAGAGATTTGAAGCAATGGAACATTGCCTTCGGCATTTGGGAGAATCAGCCAGAAAATTGCCCGGGCTGGCATCAAACTGTAAAGAAAGACGTAAAAAACAGCAGCAAAAGCGAGACGCACATCTGCTGTCCAAAAACAACAGAAAATGAAGAAGAGACAGTAACAGCCACAGCAGCAATCCCACTAGCTGGGTGCACCGAATGCAACAGAAACTACCAGTCGCGGATCGGCCTTTACAGCCTCTAGCGCAAATGCCAACAGTAGGAGACAAGATGCTACATTATCGTCTTCCGCAGACTGAAGGAAGCCGACTATATGATGATAGTAATATGATGATTAATATATATGAATTATAATGATCCACTGAATAATGTATGTGATGATAATCGTACACTGTTTAATATAGTATATGATCATAATAATATGATTAATATATATTATTATAATGATACAGTGATTAATGTTCTTACCAATCTAAAGGTTCTAAGAACATTGAGCCCTGATCCGTCGCTATACGCGGTAAGTTCTAGACTAAGATCAACAACGCTTGTGATGACAATAAAACCATCGAAAAGATTCCATCTACTCTTGATGTATTCTTTAGGTCCAAAAACAACCAGCTTTAAAACCATTTCAACAACAAAAACACAAGTAAAAACCTGAAAAGAAATTTGTAATTTGATTAATTATTTGCATTGCAGCCAAAATACAAACAAACAGTGAAAGTCGTCAGTGTAAATATATGCCTAAATTGGTTTAGTTTCTAAAGGAGTGACTTGGGGTGAAAAGAAGTATTAAATAGGAACGTTAAAGTTGTAAAACAAATTGCGGTTACTAGGATGATTGTTATTTTATTTCATATCACAACGGAAACAATTCTGCATTTGGGAAAAATAAAGGTCGGTCGGATCCGTGCCCTAACACATTTTAAATTTGGTCTGTCTCCACTTTTTCAGAGATCCGTAAAAAAAGTGCGTCTTAGACTATTTGTTCTTGGCTTCGGCAGAAGGTAAGCCATTGTATTTCTTAGGCCCCCCGTCCACACGTATGCGGATACTTTTGAATCCGCAAACTTTTCTTTCCGGATACACCTTTCGTCCACACGCATTCGGTGAATCCCACCTGAGAATCCGGAAACCTTTGAATCTGCTCTCCAGAATGGAAACTTTTGAATCCGATACCTTTTTTGGATACGTGTGGGCGGTCGAGTCCGGATACTTTCGAATCCGATGACGTTGCAAGATCGGGTCTGGTCTCTTCAGTCGTCTCGACTGCAACATGGCGGCCAAACAAAACGTTCTTGCTGTTCTTGTTGTGCTTATTTCAAGCCTCGTAACAAGTGTTCAGTTAAACGTAGCTATGTTGACTGTGCATTTTAATTATATTAAGAGAGGAGTCCTGGACACTAGAGTGAATCCGGATACGTGTGGACGGGCTGATTCGATTTGTACCTGGATACGTGTGGACGCTGAAACTTTTCAATCCAGAAAAAAAAGTTTGCGGATTTAAAAGTATCCGGATACGTGTGGACGGGGCCTTATATTATAATTAGTTTCTGATTTAAACTTGGCTATCTTATTATTAATGAGGTATTCTGGAGCCTTATTTTCCGTAATTTTGTTAAATAGATTTAGGAGAAACCGGAGCGAGCTCATTCCGGATTGAAACTCGATCCGGTATCATTTAAACAGCACCTTAGTAGTTGCTCTAACTGACAAGTTAGCATGACCTTATGCATTATCGTTTGTATCAATACAGCAAAAGTTCATGATCAAAACGGATTTAAAAAGAAGGGAAAAGTTTGTTTTGGCTTTCCGTACTCTGAATATTGCTTGTTGAATGATATCAGAGTGATAAACAAATGTATACAAGAAATTGTTGCTTTACTTACCAAATTTCCAATATCCAAAACTCTCTTGAGCTGGGGGTCCATATCATGATATTCAATAGCCAGAAAGGTAGTATTGAGCAATATACAACTCGTGATGAACACTTCAAAGAATATATCCGTCACAACTACCGTGATTAATGCTCGTAAATGTATTATTTTCTTTTTCCACGAGTTGGAAAATGAGGTTAAACTAAGTTTTACTGATGCACTTTTGTTTTCACTTGCAACTGAATTCGAGGAACCTTTCTTGCAGGAGTCAGACGGAGATTTAAATCCATTCGTGTGCCCTCCACGTAGCGAATAGTTACTCTCACTTTCACTGGTAGAATATTCACTGATAGAACTCAACTTCCGCGTTTGATTAAGCGGAAACGATGACTTCGCTTCAATATGCCCTTCGCTCAAAGCTGGCACGGTCAAAAGAAATTTCTTTGGAATGGATGATGTCTTCTTGATGTCTTGTAGGTTCTTATGAGTAGCTGCGCCATTTTGCTGAACGGAGTTCATTTCTATACTAACGGAGGTGTTAGTGTTTTGACAATCGTCATTTTGTAGAGTTTCCGCAGCTACTGTACTACTGACATTCTCCTTAATAACACTGCTGCTGTTACTGTGATCCGATGGATATTTTAACTTGTCTGTCTGTTGAAAGCAAAACAGGCAGAGGGAAAGTTTGCACTTGTCTGCGAATGATCGCGAAGATTCATGACCATCAACGAGAATTGTAGGAATAATACTTCCATGAAAGGAATAGGACGATGCGACTTGTCTGAGCTCATTGTTTCTTTTCTCCTGCAAATCAAGAAAGAATGAAATAATTGAAAGTAGGCAACAACTGAGAACCTGAGAGCGATTAGGCAGCAAAAGAAATATGAGACAGGAAAAATGAATAATAGAAAGGAATTAACTGTAAGGATAAGAAAAATTTTCGATGAAAACTGCCTAAAGTAACAGTAATTTAGTCAGCTAAAGGAGGCAACACCTATTATGATGATTATTATTATCATTAATATTATTATCATTATTATTAATATTATTATCATTATTATTATTATTATTATCATTTATTATTGTTTTTACCATCGTCATCGTCATAGTTACTGAAGGAAGTCAGCGTGACACAGAGGTCAGAGTTGGAGATTTAAATACGGAAGATCCGGGTTCGAATCTCTGACATGGACTACTCAATGGATTTGTCCTCGATGATACTAGGGACAAATTCACCAAGCTTTGTAAATAGCCAATTGGTTTGCCTCCTACAAGTTGGGATTCTTAACTTGAAGAGAGAGGGATTTAGCATGACACTGAAAATCCCCTTTCGGGGAGTTGTCATTAGATATTCTTATTCTATTTTATATTTTAGTCTTCATGGTCATTGTCAGAATCGACATCGTCATCGTTCTCATTGTCATCAAGATTTTCATTGTCAGCGTTTGAATTATTAATTATTAATTACTATTTATTGATTATTAATTATTAATATCATTATTAGTGCTAAGAAGGTAAGCGGAGCAGCAACACAAGAATTTTTCTGGGTTTTCTAATGTGACTAAGAATAACAAAGATGCCTAGATAATTTGAGTTTTTTCGTCTGTCTAAATGAAATCCATCTTTCCGCGTGGTAACTGGTAGCGAGTGACAACCGATGATTAGTATAAAGAGCTTTAGCTTCGTTCTTTGATTTTCTGCCGGTTTATTCAGTTTTGCCCTTTATCAATTCGAAAACATTTTTTAATATTGATTGGACGCTAGGGCTGTAGCAGAAAACAAGGACATGTTACTCTTAATGCATCAAACTGAGTTCAATCTGTTAAAAGAAGCTTAATTTTTGCCGCTGCTTGATCTGAAAGTTGATGGAATCAGTTGTACAACATAGACATAGCAATACTCCATTGCTGCTAAACCGACTGTAGTAAGATCTTGTGCAGATCAAATACATTCTTGTTTCAGACAAGGGATATATTTCAATGGCGATGTTATTCTATCCTCATTTTAAAAAATGAAGCACAAATATGAAATTGATTGTCTTTTACAAAACACATTTTCTGGTCACACACACACATCATACTACAGCATATAATCTAGCAACAGTCAAGGCTTAAAAAAGGAAAAAAATATATATATCCTGCATTTTGCGCATCTACAGTTTTAAAACACACGTTTTTGCTCTTTTGTCACATTGTTCACAGGGTCCTGGTATTTATAGGATATTTTCTTTTCCCCTATCCAACACTAAAATGTATGCTCAGGAACAGCGATGCAAATGAAAGGCATTCTTTTCTTTCTTATTTTCAAACACTAAATCAAATCTTCGGCTTTTATCTCATGATCCGTCTGATCGTAGGGATATGGCCATCATTTATCTAATACTGAAATTAATCCTCGGGAACAGCAGTGTAAATGACAAGACACTCTTTCCCTTTCTTACTGTCAAACACTCAATCGAGTCTTCGACTTTTATCTCATGATCAGTTTGATTATGGAGGTGGTTATTTATTTAACATTGAAAAGAATCCTTGGGGAACAGCAATTCAAATGAAAAGACAATCTTTTCTTTTCTTTATTTCAAACACTTTATTTCAGTGATCATGATAATAAGTTACCTTATCTTGGAGTGCTGTCACTTCTTGCTGGTACGAAACTGCAACTACAGCGAGTATCAGGTTGATGAGATAAAATGAACCAAAGAATATTACTAGCATGAAATATATAATGTAATATGAGCCCATTGTTGAAAGAACCTGGAAAAGACAAAACATAAAAATGTTTAAATATGAAGAAGATATTAGGCTTGAGAAGTGCGTTAAAGTTTTACAGCCAATCGTTTTTGACTACGTCAGGACATCCTTGAAGTTTTGTTTGACCGCGTTTGATTTTATACTCGGTGTAATTTTCTAAGCCGTCTTCCCATTGGGAGTGAGTGTTTAGGAAGGGTGCGCTTTTCTTGTTTAACCCTGCGCCATTTTGGTCTAGTCGCTTGCAAGTAAAGACGGGAAAGCCGGGTGGAATACCACCCGTTGTTCAGATACTGCAGAAAACGCAGTGCAGCTTTCCAGGCCTGTGATTGGCTGTATTTTTAAGCCATAGGATATAATTAAAGGTTAGTTACTGGATGTGAGTGCTCTATTCACAAATACACCCACGCGTTGGCGATACAATGAACAAAAAAATTGAATAATTAACGAGGTGAAAGCCGAATTTATTATTAACAATTCGAGTATAATCTGGGTATAATTCTCATGTTTCGAAGGTTAATTTTTATTCGTTCTTCCTCATCCCATTTCCTACATTTCCTGAAAATTTCATCAAAATCTGTCCATGAGTTTTTGAGTTATGTTGCTAACAAACAAATAAACCCTGCTTGGCGCAGGTAATGAATACAAAGTTTTACACAAAGAGTTTAAGAAAGATGTGAAAAGAAAGGTTTTATTGGTATAAAAACTTACCGCATTGTATACATTTTCCCAATAATCCATTGTCACTAACTGGAATGCTGTGATTAAAGCCCATCCAAAGTTGTCAAAGTTAGTGTATCCGTAGTTAGGGTTTTCACCAGCACGTGCTAAACACGTGTAATTTGCCGGGCAGGAGCTGGGGAGAGTATTGTAGGAAATGAAATTGTCTTACGATAAACTGTATATATTTGAATACAACCATCGTACCGGAGTTGGATATTTTTTACTTAGTATATATTACATCAGTATTTAAAAGCTGAAAATATCGGAGGCAAGACGCAAAAGATATCTAACTGCGTTACAATGGTTGTATTCAAATAGCAAAGTGACCCCGTGAATTTCTCGATATTTTTCGGGTTGCTTAGTTGGAAAATAATATAATTGCGCTCGAGCGAAGCAAGAACGCATATTAATCATGTCGATTTCGAACCTATATATATAGAAACATATAGAGAAAGCTCGATGCCATTGTATTTCAGGGTTTTTTGGAAGGAAGCCTCTCTTTCATGTTAACACAAGCCAGTTTAAAGTAGAGGGGGTCTGGGTACTGTCGGGCTAAAGGGCAACATCCTGCGAGAGACCCTTAGCTCGATGCCATTGCATTTCAGGGTCTTTTGGAAGGAAGCCTCCCTTTCATGTTATTGTCGGGCTAAAGAGTGATATCGTAAGAAAAACTGTAGTAATTTCGAAAACTCTAACCAGCTAGAACGAAAACTCGGCTCTTTTTTTCATTCGGCTACTTTATTCAGTCAATTCTTAACAAAATAGAAATGCCTCGAACGCACTTGCCTAATCTTTGATTAATACTAGTTAGATCAGTAAACTTACCCAGCATGTGAAGAATTACCACATGTCTTTGGTTGGCCATCATGAAAATACCAAAAACCTAGGGGAAATAACAGTTCTTTTTAAAAGTAGAGCAAAAACAGATAAACCAAACAAGACAAACCAATAATAGTAGTAGTAATAATAATAATAGTAATATAATCAATAATAATTAAATAGTAATTACTTGGTAGGTCCGCTTTAACTTGCTTCTTATGGCTGATATGCTGGTTGGGGAGAATTAGAGCACGGGACTGCATCACGCATGCGCAGGCTAATTTATTGATTTAGGAAAGGATTCCCCCTGTAACGAAACACCAATCACCGTCACATCAGCTCATAACCCTGCTTTAAGTCCCCTGATAGAAGCTTGAGAGAAAATGATACTAGAATAATAGCTTAACCTTTTAATGCGTCAGAGAATTTCCTACATTATTACACTGATGAACAGCAAACTGACATATTCCCAAAGTACCAAAGTAGGTTGACAATAGTTCGATGATGGGAATTTCTCCAACATTTGCGCCTTTTTTAATTTTGACAAAAATCTTGTATCATTAACTGCTAAGACCTTCAAGTTAATTCGCAAACACAGTAAAATGATTCTTGTTCATGATAATTTTTTCTCCTGGCAATTAATTTCACAAACAACAGGGAGCATCATTTTATGTCCCGAGTCTGGTTTAAAAAATCAAACAACTGTGAAGCTACCTGAAAATTCCAACCCTTAAAAGTACAGGCACTTACTTTGATTAGAAGCGTACTCGGTGTAACTAATAGTGAGGTTGACAGGAACAGACCGAGCGCATTTATTCCTAAGTGCACCCACAAAAAGTTGCATGCCCACAAGCGCAAATATACAAATAAAGAAGGTGGTCAGCGTCAGTACGTCAGAGAGCATGCGCATTGACTTGAGCAGAGCGTTGACCATTGTTCTCAATCCTAAAATAAATAAGAACGAGTAAAAATACTTTTATTTGATACGTTCGGCTACTATTTTTCCAAAAAATTCAGCCAAATTTGATCTGTCAGTTTTGCAACTTGTGCTGGCTTATAGTAAGATCTAGTCGCTTTAAAATCACATATTAGTTCGCAAAAAGTTTCTTCATTATTTTCTCTTAAACGGTCCGGAGTTGTCTTTTGAAATTAAAAAAATATATTTTGCGAATAAATTGCTTAATTTCACAGCAAAACAAGTAACTGTTACTTTCAACATTATATCGTTAACCTATAATGGTGCCATGGATTGCATGCCTACATGACTATGTTATGAAAATAGCAAGGTTGGTTTAACTTAAGCAATTTAAAATTTTAAATTCATTTTATCAAAATAGAATAAAACAATGTCGTGCACTTTATTAATCTACGTAAAACAGCAATCATTTACCTGTGCTGCAACTATATTTTGACAACATTAACCGATTTTATGTACTAATGATAAATGAAAAATAATTATTATGCAGATTAAGATAACAAAAATCCATCGAAAAAAGAGCAAGCAAAAACGGCCCAATAGCCAATTCAAACAGTTCTCCTGGTTGCTTGTTGTTAGGGACAACCCTGTATGTGTTCTTTATCTATTTTTACGAATTATTGATTATATAAAACCGAACTGCATTTCAGCGAAAAAGTTGGAAATAAATGATAAAATTAACTAACCTTCGATAGCAGAAATGGTTCGCAGAGCTCTCAATACTCGAAATGTGCGAATTCCAGATAAATTTGCAACGCTTGGAGCTAAAGTCACATAACTGAAAGCGTAAAACAGAATTAACTTTGGGTTGAACTTATAATCTAGACTATGAACGGTGATGATGATGGTGATGATGATGGTAATGGTGATGCTGATGCTGCTGCTGCTGCTGCTGCTGATGATGATGTTGATGGTGATGATGATAATAATGATGATGTTGATGGTGATGATGATGATGATAATGATGATGGTGGTGATGATGATGATGATAATGATGATAATGATGATGATGATGATGATAATGATGATGTTGATGATGATGATAATGATGATGATGATGTTGATGATGATGATGATGATAATGATGATGGTGATGATGATGCTGCTGCTGATGATGATGATGATCATAATGATGATGTTGATGGTGATGATGATCATAATGATGATGGTGATGATGATGATGGTGATGATGATCATAATGATGATGTTGATGATGATGATGATAATGATGATGGTGATGATGATGATGATGGTGTTGGTAACAGATGCGATGGTGGTAACGCTGATGACACTGAATATGATGGTGTCGATAAAGGTAGCGATGATGGTGACGGAAATGATGTTGGTAACGGTTACAGTGGTGAAAACAGTAAAAGGGGAAGATGTCGGTGGTGGTGATTGTGAAGGTTATAATGTTGATAACGATAACAGTTTTAATGGTGACAGTGAAGGTGCCGGTGGTGGTGAAGGTGCCGATGGTGGTGATGGTGACGATGGTAACGATGGTGGTGATGGTGATGATGGTGGTGATGGTGACGATGGTGGTGATGGTGACGATGGTGGTGATGGTGACGATGGTGGTGATGGTGACGATGGTGGTGGTGGTGACGATGGTGGTGATGATGATGATGGTGCTGATAGGTACGGTATGGTGTGGTAAAGACGGTGAAGGTAAATGTGACGAAACGTCAGTTTTTTTTAAAAAAAATTCTTAATTCACTACGGTGTAAAATTTACCTACTTGTAAAACTGTTTCTATAGAAACACCGACGTATAGAATTCCATTTATGACATTTAATGCTCCAACCGAACAATATCAACAGGGGTAGTGGTATCGAAATTCCTCACCGTTGGTGAACACCATACCGGAAAACACAGAGATGAAACCAATCACAGAACAGGTAGGTCAAGCCACATCATGGAACCTTTAGGTCAACCAACCACGGCGCTGATCACTGAACAAGAAAATGTATATAACTAGGGGGAGGGGGAAGAACGAGAAACCCCCTGCCCCCGTCCTCTCCCATTTTGTCACTCTTCCCAGGCTTGTTTGTTCGGGCGGCCAGAAATCCAAGATGGCGGCGGCGATTGCAGACTCTGGGATATTAAACACGCTCCACTGCCCGTGACCAGAACAATCGAAAAAATATATTTAATTGTTTATTTATTCTCTCGATGGATAATGTTTTTAATTTTATTTTACTGGCTTTTTACCCGATATGATTAAAATTTATAGCTCGTTTGAACCTTCTTACAATAAAAATTTTAAAAGTATTTGCAGTACTTACCCTAAAATAACTACTATAAAATCAAGCCAGTTCCAAGGATCTCTCAGATACGCGTATTCGTGTAAACAAAATCCTCTGGCAACTATTTTAAGAAGCATTTCTAACGTATAAATCCCAGCAAAGACATACCTGAAATTCGAACATAGATAAAAATTGGTGTTTAGAATGTACCGAGCAGAAATACACACCAATTGGTTTTAAAAGTATGCAGGTAGCTTTACACTCTCGGGATTTTAGTACTTGACCAAAAAGTGTCAATATGACTTTTTCTACACACAATTAAAATCTTAGCTTGTAAAATTTTTCAAAATGGGACAAATTCTGTTTCGGTACCTTAGAAAAGAAACAAAGATTTGAGGATTTCAAAGTAAACGAAGTTTGTGATCTTTGCAATGCCAAGTGAGCTGTGATGTCACTCCTTTTGGATCAGGTTAGTTCAGTATTTGGTTCATCTGCTTCTGTGCTCGCTCTCTATGATATTAGTACGATCCGGCAGGATGCAACTTCTTTAACACATCACCGGAAGTAAAACATTAAAAAATTTATGTTCGCACCACCGTGCAATATCCTCTCTTTATTAGACAGAATATCAAATAAACAAATTCCGTATTTCCAACTTTTAGACGACATAAAACTTTTATTGAATTTCATTTTCTCATTTTGTAAAGAACTTATTCCTTATGCTCTATATATTGATAATGTACTAAATATAAATTCTGGCGCAATAATTTGCTCGTCTGTCAAAATAGATTCTGTCATTCCTAACTTGAAATAGGAATTCGAAGTGTTAATGAAGTTAAAAGTATTATATTTATGTAGGAAACAAGAAGTGGTGGTACATACTCAGGCTCTTCAGGTGCGTTCTTGATCGCGAGAAAAATACAATTCACAATAATAGTAAGAAGTATAAACAATTCAAAAAATCTGAAAAAAGTTAAGAAAAATATCTAAACGTTTCTTTGAAAAAAATCATTGACACAGCTTTTATATTAAACCAGTAAAAACTTCAAAGTATGCCATACTTTTACTATTAATACTACCATTACTATTGCTATTATTAACAGTACTGAAAAATAGAAATAATTATAGTTGAACCCTGGTCGTCACTGTTTGGAGTCTGCTTCATTAGCAACCAACTTTCAGTAGCGAATTAATACATATAAATATGATTTGAGTTTAAAACTCGACAAAGTAATGAACCTATATTTTGCATCTTGACTAACTACATCACCTTATTACATCGAGTTATTACACAGAGGATATTACACGGTGGCGCAAATATATGAAGTTTATCTTCGAGTGGAAAAAATATTTCACTCGTTCACTGCGCTTTTATTACTCGTGAAATCGTTTTTCCACGAGAAGATAAACTTCATATGTTCAAACCAACGTGAAATTTTCTTTTTATTACACAGATATGAGTGTTTCGAAAATTACACTCATTTTACAGTGTCCCAAACAAAGGAATGACGTCAGCGATATATTTACTAGTGAGGATATGAAAAATAGATTACTAGTATCCCGGATGTAGTTTCATATGAAATCTACAAGGGGCGTATTTTAAAGTAAAGCACTCATATCTTTGTAATAAATTAACTTAATACATTAACCTATTACATCAAATTAATACATAAACAAACGGTAATAAACCAGTATGTTACATCAGCTTATTACATCTACTTATTACATCAACTTATTACACAAATAAATCTTTTAGTTTTTATGATTAATTCGGACTAATTTAATACAAACTAAATTTCTCTTACTTCCAAAGGAAATCGTTATTCAATCATTGTTTTCTCTCCTTTGTAACAATTAATTGCATTGTAGGCTATGTTATCTTTCCTAGTTATCGTACCAGATTATGATTATTTAAACAGTCTTCCAGAAAATGCACAGTTTGTGTGAAGGATACTGATTGGTAATGAGAAGGATTACAGCTTTCCTGACAGGATTTAGTGGTCCAAACAGGTGAAGTGATTTCTCTTTGTTAAATCGGTAAATATACTGTTTTCCAAATCTCTGGGCAACCACCAAGAATGTCTGCAAAAAACAACAAGTATTTGCAGTTTATTTTATTAAATTTATTTTATCAGATTGATTGCTTTAACATTTACATTAGGTAGATATCTATCTATCTATTTATGCATTCAATATAAGATCTGTTTCTAGTCTTTCACTTTTCAAAAAGAATATTAACGATCTCGCTGTTATCTAATCTTAATTATGAGAAAAATTTATTGTAGTGCTTCATCTTTATATAATTCTGTATATAATTTTATTAGTTGTTTAACCTACAATTATGTAAAATATTTTATTGTAGTTCTTCATATTTACATAATTATGTAATATTTTTTATTAGTATAAACCTACTAACGGTCTAACACGCATTTTGCATTCTGATTGGCTACTCTACTAGAGGTCTATTTGTGATAGCCTACTAGTAGAGAAAAGATGGCGGATCAAAAT